>JARHVA010003579.1:1172500-1387500 GCA_037957365.1 Torreya grandis
ATTTATCTCAAATCTTTGAATGTGAAAAATAATTTGTTTATAAACAAGAAAAGATATAAATATCAACACCAAAATTAGATAAAAGGTCACTTTACATATTGCGGGTGGAAGTATGAATGATAACTAGACTTGAACTAGTCAAGCTTCTAGTTGAAGCTACTTGTTTGGTTGAATTCAAAATAATAATTATAGTTGATGGAGAATTGATTATTAATGAATGGAAACTTGTATTTGAACTTGATGTAATTTTAGTATAAGATGTAATTGAATTATCATGTGATGATGCATGCAAAGGAATTATGGCAAAACTAACTCATTAGATCACAACTCCAACTAAAGTGTAAACTAATGCATATGTTAGAGAAGAAGATGCAATTGTGTATAGTTGAATCAATGATGATTGAGCTCCTTATTGATCAACCAACTACTTATATTGTTGTTTCTTCTTATTTTATGCATTCAATAATGTTGTTAAATATGAGTCAATGACATCAAAATTAAGAATGAGAACATTAAACAATATGGGAATCTTGCCCAACAATTTCTTATGTACACTTTAATGAAACCTATTAAGAATCATTAAGTGCATGTGTTTGGTTAGTTTTATCTTTATAAAATGTAATCAAATGGATAACCTATCCTTCACTTTCATGTGTACTGTTATCAATATATGTTCTGAAAGTGTTAATGGAGGATCAGACTTGAGTGTTAAAAAATCCTTGATTTACCCCTTGACCTAGTGGTGTGTAAAAAATGGAGATGATCATGTATCCCAATAATTAAATGGATTTCCTCTCTTGGGTTTTTAGATAATTAACCAACTCCTTCATCTTATTGTGATAGTCCATAAGACCATCCTTCTTGTTATTCACATAATTTTGAGCCAAGCTTATATCTTTAAATGTCAGCAAATTAAGATTAGGGTATGATTTTTACCTCACTACCTTGGATATATTATATAATTTTGAACATAAAAACCTTAATTAATCATTGAAATTCACCACATTTATGCAATGTGGTTGAGATTGATCCCTAACTTATGTATAGAACGATGAGGCAATAAAGAGTCTTGGTTGTACTATATACTTTGTCTACAATATATTCTGGTGCCTCCATTATGTGCTGAGACTCTAGTCTCTTATTTAATTTTTATTTATCTTTAAACATTTTATTTAGGACCCCACTACTAGTAATCCCTAAAAAAAGTTGGTCTTCTTTGAATTCATCATGTTCCCTAGGTGTTATCATTCTTTTCTTGGTGAGGGTGAAGATTTCTTCATCTCTTTTGAACTAAATTTATTTGTCCACTCTTAACATTTTCATTTTTCCTACTCTTTTCATTTAATTAGAGGTTTCATCAAAATCTAGGATCAACTTGGGTACTTCAATGATGATTGAATTTTGCCTAGATAACTTTTCTATTCATAACTGTTGCATCCAAGGAACTATCAAAAATTGTATGGTAGAATAAGTAGGGTTAGAGGATGAAATGGAAAGGGAAAAGGTAGATTGTGGAGGTGGAATTTGAATTTAGGGATCAATTTTAGTGGGTGTATTGGGTGACTAAGGGAATGGAGATGTAAGGAACATTAGGTTGACCATCCACTCTCTAGACACCTTAGTATGAGCTAGGCTTTTAGTTATGTATTTTATGAGTTTATGAGAGAATTTGAGGATGGTCACTAAAGGGGACTCCGTTTTTAAAGTGATTTAAGGTATGGGTAATCCAAAATAGGTAGAATCATGGCTCTATAAGGGATTTGTTGCAAAAATAGATTGAGAAACAAAATAGTCAAATCTTGGGCTTGGGAAGATAAAAGATAGAGTACTTGATGGGTTTGTTGGTATGATGTCCAAAATAAATATAGAATAAATGGGATGTGTAATGGTAGCCTTTATTGTGATATGTTGATCTAAAAAAATTGGGATAATTGTAGTACATATAGTTTTAGTATCATATGTAGTAAAAAAATTGGTAACCAAAGAATCAGATGGGTCAATTGAAACTATAAACACTAGTAGTGGAAATGTGAACTAAATAAATAATGGTGTAAGTCACATGGACCTCAGTTAAAACAAGTGTAGTATAAAAATTTGGAGTGAATAAAGTTTCAATTGAGGAAACATGGTTGTGTCCATGGGAGCTAAAAAAATTCCAATGAAACCAACAAAGGTGTTGATTGAAGAAAGAATAGGAAGTCATGTTGGCCTTTTTTTATTCAAAATAGAACCTATATTTTCTATGCTTATTGTTTCTTGAGCTGTATCATGAACATGAAAATTACTCTAGCTAGAATTTCCAAAATGTACCCAAATAGGGGCCTTTTCGAAAACATAAAATATAAGCTCTTCTTCTAGGTCTTCAAATATAGAATCATCTTCTATGTCTAAGTAAGTGATGTTCAATGATTCTCCTTGGAACTATAGAATATATTATGGTCTATCCTCCATTATGGACTTTGGAGTTTGTTGAATTCTAGATAGGGTTCTCCTAACTTGAGTGAATGCTAATTTTTGTTTTTTAGTATGAATAGGAGGAGGAGGTGATTGAATTATTTCTTATGATGGGTCGAGTTGCCTTGAGACCCAAATAGTGAAATCAAACATAATTTTTGGAACCAAAGGCCTACCAATGCATACAATATAAGTTTGGTGCTCGTAGCCTTTTATCGCGTTAGATTTATGAGTATCCTTATTTTCAATTGTTCATCAGTTTCTTTTGGAGGCTTCTCCCTCTCAAACTTATCAATTTTTTCTTGGGTTAACCTTCTGATAGAGGGATCATAATGGATTCTCTAGGAAATTTCCAAGGTCATTTGTGAAGCTCTCATTTTTTTCTAGATTTAGGTGTCATCTCCATCATTAAGGAAAATATAATCATGGTCATATTATTTACTATTTATGGTTGTAGGTGGCTCTAAGTATCTATTGTAATCTCCATATATTATGAACCACTCTTCCCCTAATATCCCAATGCTTGTATTTTGCCAATTTTAGGTTGAAATAAGACATGTGCTGAGAAGACTTGGATAATTATTTTCATTTTTGAAATTATTCCTACCAATGCTAAGAGGCATATTGTGAATAACTCCCAATTTAGATATTTTAAAATATTCATCAATGCTTAAAGATAGTTGGAATGATATATCCTAATCTACCAAATTTTTAGGGAGCATTCTTGGTAGGTAAAAGAGGAAAAATAATGTAGCTTCTACCCTAATGAATTTGTGGTTTGGATAGTACCAATAGTATCTCTATGCTCAAGTGACCTTTTAATATGATAAAAAATCCTCAACATAGGTTGTGCATTGAAAAATTTATAAACCATAGGATAAAATGTGTTTACAAATTTCTATTTATGGTTCCTAAACTTATGAATGTGGAACATATTAAAATATTCACATATTCTGTCATCTCCTGAAGGTTCCCATGGAGATACACTTGGGGGTGTCATTATAGCACATATTGTATCTAATAAATATGATATGTAAAATTTGTTATTTGGTATATTTTGAGTAATTATATATTGTTTCATGTTGAATCTTATTACTTCCACGAGTGCAAGGATGCCCTTTCTTTATAGGATCTTAGATAAAATGGGAACCTAGACCTCATTGACATAGGTAATAGAGGGAAATCCATGAAGTCTATTTAACAAATACATTTCAATTATGAATCCTAGTATAAACTATGATATGGGGATGGTGTTGGACTTATTTCTATTGAAAAAAATATCAGGGTCAATTTCCTAGTATTTCAAAGTGTCTCTGACATTGTTATTATTAAACCATTCTTTGACTACTTGGCTATAAACTATGTCTACTTTAGGCAATCTATATTTTTTTTTGAAGGCAACCCTAGTTACATAGGCTACTAGTAATTTCATATTTATTCTATGGAAGATAATTTTTATGCACATACAAATAGTGAATAAATTAAATAGGACATCTATGCAATAAAATACCTTTTTTGTCACTGCTCAATGTAGTCCTATTGCTTGGATAACAAGAAAGTCATCTATATATTACCTCTACTAGAGAGATAGGTTATTTTTATCACTATATGGTCAAATGAATTTAACCTCTTCATAAATAGTTCAATAGTACATTAATCCCTTGCTAGGACATTTGAGTCAAACTCGGTAACCTTATATTCTTTGCTAGTTTTGAAGCATAACAAAGATGGAGTAGGGACTTGATCTTCGATCTTCATTATAATAACTTGTCAAGATATGTGTGTAATTTTGTAATTGGAATTAATAAATTTGAGGGCTATGTGATTCAACTTTTAAACTTTATCTATTTAAAAATTATGTCAAATTATTGATGGGGTGAAACATATAATCTAGAATTAATGCCAATCAATCATTATAATCTCATTATTGAGAATTAATTGTTACTCAATGGGTCCATGTTAACTATATTTCTATTTTGAATTTGATTTTATGACATATGATTTCACTGGGATTTGTTTGACATGGGTAAATTTTTCACAACCTTTAGGATCTTGAGTCACCTTTATTTATTTGATTATGTCCATCCTTGTTACAACTAGAAGTATATCACTTAGTTGTGCTTATACTTTATATGCTTGTCTTTGTATTAGTAACTAATTGGGTTAGGAAAGATATGTGGAAAAATGTCACTTTAGGATTTATTGAAGTATAAATTGATAGGGGTCCATTGTCATGCTTTCTCTAAATTATAATTTACCATGCTCAGAGGGACATGTGGAAGCATGTCCCTTTATCACTCAATATGCCTTTAAATCAATCCTCAACCATATATGTGTATGGATCTATGAGATGATGACATATGGCATGACACATGGAAGTTGGTTGTGTTGGAAGGGATACATGGAGATGTTTTTAAATCACATGCAACAAATGATTGTGCAAAGAATGACATATGGAAGCTTGTTTCATAGTTGCATGGTCACAAACTTCATAATCTACCAATTTCAATTTTTTAGTCTATGATGAAGAGAGGTGTTGACATGTGGAATTTGATGTGGTGGTTAGATGTATTAAGTGTGTGACATGGAAAAATCTCTCTTAATAACATAGTCATGGATACTTATAATTTGGTTGTGTGAAAAAAGGTTTGTAGAGTGAGGTGATGATGTGTGGCATGATCTCACACAATCACAGTGTCATAGGAGTCATGACTTAGATTTTTTGTGAAGAGACCTAAAAAGATATGAGTTAGAGATGTATGGATAAATATCACTTCATCACAAGTATTTTTGCCTTATCTCCTTTTGATTTTGGTTTGTGATAATGCATGATGATGACATGTGGATCAATTTCATTTAGTTATGTAGTCACGTATCCTTTTGAAACTTGTAAATTTTCACTATTAGCTATGATAATACAGGAGGAAGACACGTGGTATAATATAATGATGTCAGGGTGTCATAAGTGGAAAAAGTGAAGTCTTTCCTTGGATTTTAAGTTGCTAACAAAGGGGTATGAGTACTCAGTCCATAATGGGTCACTGCATTACTTAGAGCTCAATGAGATTTTAACTATGTTTCAAATTTACACGAAGAAGAGACATGTGGAAAAGGTAAATCTAATTTTTAAAAAAAGATACTAACCTATAAAGCAAAAATTGATATTCTTGACAATAAAACATTAGCTTGGTTAGATAAATGAATCAAATTAAAACAAAGATATCCTTTTAATGAATTTTTTGTTTGAAAGTGAAACTAGACAAATATATAACTTATCCTACATAATAATATTCAAGATCAAAGAAGATAATCAACTAACATGTCCCCTTGGTAATAAATTTATATTAGGGTCATGACCAATAATGGATCTGCTGAGCCTACACTAAGGGATCTCTTATCACACAATGGCAAAGGAGAGGTTTCCAAGGCCTCTAGTCAAATACCATTTTGTGATAACTCTATCTAGGTCTTATGATTGTAAATAATATTAAGCAAGCTAATATACTAAAAAATTATGAAAGATAATCTAGTAGAAGCATATGCAAGCTAATCTTGTGCTCACGAAAGCTTGTGGCATAAATGGAGAATATAATAAAAATGCAAAGACAAATCTATCTAATATAATATAGAAATGATCTAATCAAGGAGAGATACAATTTAATCCATTAGTTCTACAAAATATACTTATTGACATATGAAGGGATAGGAATATACTTACCTTGTTGAAGTGAACCTATCATGCCTTGAAATCTCCCTTGACAAATGGTGCTTTGAAAGAGGTTGTTATGGGATTATAAGAATCACAAAGACATATCAGATTTAGGCTATAATATTTCTCCTATACATCCAAGACCTTCACAAGACAAGTGATACTTCTCTAAGGAAAAAACCTAAGTAATAAAACCTCCTATTAATTGTATAAGTATATTTGTGAGTAGTAATGATGTGAAATTGAATGATAATATATTTATAAATGAAATGGAGGGGGTATATATAGCCATGGATTGACCCTAAACCCTCTCAAGAATTTAGTTGATGTAGTCAGCCCAGTCGACCTTGTTAGGAAGGAAATAGAGTCATTAGATATTAAACTATGTCAGTTTGGGCAAACAGAGTTTTATAATGTGTGTTAAACTTATAATGGGGTCAAAATGATCAAAGTAGTATTAAAAATGGTAAAAATAGAGTTTTGATTAGGTAGGGGCTATTTTGGGTGGTGAGCTATGTAGGGAAGTGTATAAGGGAGGTTTTAATGCTTATGGAAATAGATATGAGTAGCTTGTTTTGATTTTAGGTAGTGGTATAGGGGCCAACAATCGTATGAAGTACCAAAGGTTTATCAACCCCTTTCTCAATGTACCCTTTAAGGCATGCACTTAGAGAGATTGAGATTTGATAGGTTCCTATAAGAGAGAAAGTATGAGTAATTGATAAAGTTTTAAAAATATTGTGTGTATACATATGCCCCACTTGAATCTCATCATGTGTCACATAATATGGGATGGTGCTTAGAGAAAAGAACATAATAACCCACAATGCTGAGCTAATAAATTGTAAGATGAAGTATAAAAGTAATTAAAAGGAAAGAATTGAAAAAATTCATACCTTTACTTACCTTATTGCTGTAGAAGAGAAGTCATGTGAGAGAAATGAAGAGGAATCCAATGGGACATTAGATGGACTTGTAAAATAAGAAAAAAATTGAAAATTTTGCAAAACTATGTGTTATATGTAGAAAATTCTCTACAATATCAAGATCCTATAATATATTTCAGTTTGGAAAAAGAGTAAGTAAAAACATATTTATGAGTAAAAATAAGAATTTGTCAGAAAATAATTGATAGCTAAAGAATTTGAAAATTAAAATATAAATAGGATTTTAAACTATTCCTTTGTAGTTTTGATATTGTGAGAAAAATAGAGCTCTGAGAGACTAGAAGAGTGAAGAGAGAGATTATAGCCTAGAGTTGAGGAGTGTAAGCTCAAGGATGCATAGAGGCAGTTATAGCATAACTCAGGTATGTGATGCCTTAAATTTGTAATTTTTGTTAAATTTTATTAGAAAATATGGTAAATAGGAAAAATTAGGTGGTCGGGTAAATCTATGTAATGGAATTTACCCATAATTTTTTTAGGGTAGAGTAGATAGTAGGATGGTCAATGAGAAGGTAGTAAAATGAGTCATTAATGCCTAAGGCATTAATGATAAATAGATGAAAATTCATCACAAAATATGAATAGAGTCAATCAAGCCAACTTAGTTCAAAATGTGAGGGTACAAAAGGGTGGTCAATTGCATAGTATGTGAATGATAAAGTTTATTTGTAAGTGACCAATTGCATATGGAAGATTCAATCTAGTTATTAAATTTTAAGTGGATGAATGTGTACATATTGATAGATACAATAATGTAGTAAAGTGGCTGATATAGTTTTAAATAATGGTTGACTTCAAATGAAGTGGTTAACATAGTATAATATCATGGCTAACTATGTAGTAGTGGGATGGCTTAGTTTTAATTTTGAAAAATTGGATGACATACTTTAGTTGCTGACTGAATTAGTATAATAATTTTGTTTTTGACCAACATAGTGAACTATATGGCCGACATAGTATAAAGTGGTAATTCTTTTTTTCAAAATAGGTTGATGAAGCAGTTAAGTTTTTAATTAAATGTATTTTTTATTATTTTAGAATGTATTTCCTTGATTATATTAAGTCAAGGACTAATACATACTTTGTTGTTTATCATTTTACAGAGGTGATGTAAACTCTAGTGCTTGATAGATGAAACATGGATACCTGACTTATTATATATATTGACAGTAGATGATCATGCATGCTTGAAATCATTGGGTTTTGGTGGTATTATTTAGATGCCTAGGATCCCTCTTAGTGTTGACTTAGTCATGATGTTCTTAGAAGTATGGGAGTGACAAACCAACACTTTTTTATGGGAGATGGATGAGGATATGATAGAGGTTGGTATTACTTTGGAGGATGTCCATGATCAACTTGGAATTACTATTGTTGGGACTTCTGTGATCTATGATACTCCTAAGATAGATCCAAAGAGATGAGCCTTAACCTTATGGGTGACTGGCTCTGAGAGAGATTTTTATGAATTATGTGTGTGATTATTTGATGTTCATATATATGCCATTCTAGATATATAGAAGGTAGTTATCGACCTTATGACATCGCATATGCTTTGTCACAAGTTAGATGGGAAGGTGTCATTATATGTAGTCATTTTGTGTTAGTCAATTTTGGAGTAGGGTACTTTATATGACCTAGGGTCAATGATTTGGGTGTAATTAGTACATAATATGTATGGAATTATGTCTTATGGGTATAATACTATGGGCCTCATTATTTTTTGTTGTAGTTGGATAAATGAGATATTTATTATGTATTGACTAGTTGGGTTGCCCCATGTTGTTGATTATAGTGTACCTCATGTGCTCAGATGGAAGCAAGATCATGTGGTATATGCTGTACCACATAATCCTACACTATGAACTATTACTTGTGGTGACATTGTATGGAATCCCTATGCATATTATGGGTATTTGGTAGACATGGCCTATAATTACTCTTATATTATCCCATGTTCATATTATTAGATAATATACATGGTGGGTGAAGCCACATCTTATTGTTCACCTTACTAGATAGTTAAGATTGCCACATCTAATGGATATGATAGTAGTGCTTTAGTATTGGGCACCTCATGCTATGGAACCATGAGTTAGTGGGGGCGTAGGAGTACTTGTAATTTTTCCACAATGATCAAGACCTTAGACTAGTCAGTGATGACAATTGAGAGTAGAAAGAGATGCTATCTAAGATCTAGCATTTATAGACATGGAGATGTTTGAAGTTAATGATGCGGATGTGGATGTGGCCATTATTGAGCCTTAAAAAATTTTACAATTGACACTATGAGCACCGTGATGACAAAGACATCGATAGGTGGTAGTGAAAGCACAAGAATATAAGCAACATAAAGTTGGTTGATAGAGTGGTGGATTTAGAGGGGACCAAGGCATGATCATTTTATTTCTCTTGGTTTTGCATCACCTCATATATGTGCTCCAATGGAGGTATTTGGAGTATGTGTTGATGAAGATATTGTTGTGGGAGATACCATTATTGGTAAGTGTTTGTTATTATTTTGATTAGTAAAGAGATGACTAGTTATATATTTATATATTTGTTTAGATAAATGTTTGGATATTTTATATATATCTGAGATCTAATATACATTTAGTTTTTGATTTTTAGATATTACCTAGGAGTTTAGATTGGGTGTGATAATACAATTCACACATCATGATATTTTGGATGGTGTACTATTGCACATAATACTATAGTTATGGCTGATCTTGTTGTAACATTTACTATAGAGTATGTTAATTGGTTTTGTTTGGTTGGTGAGGTATAATGAGAGATATAGACATGAGGTGATACCACATAATTATAAATTGGAGTGGGAGAGGGAGAGATACATGCCTAATAGATGGTAGGTGATGAATGTGTTGCTCATGTGTCTACAATGGGGTAGCTAGCACAAGTGCGGGCCTATGTGGCCAACATATAGGGGAAACTAGATGTTCTACATTCCTAGATAGAGTCATTACAACAAACTATTTAGATGAGACAATCATAGGAATCTATGGGTAGTGTGGCTCATTTACCAGATAGACATGATAACCCATAGCCATAGAGTTGTTTATAGTATTGTACTTATATCATATTTTATCTATCAAACATTTGATCTATGGATATATATGTCTCTACATTCATTGGTTTATATTGATAATTTATGTTATAGATGTATATATTTTCTTGCTAGCACATGTTTTAATTTATGTTATACGTTATGAGAAAATATATGATGTATGTTGGATTTTTTTCTAGCAATTTGTGAACAAATGCATGGGTAAATATAATGATGGAAGAGAATACAATGTAAAAGTTGTATATATATATATATATATATATATATATATATATATATATATATATATATATATATATATATATGATAAAATAATAAGAAATTGTAGTACAAACTAAATCACTATGGAAAATGTGTAAAACATAAATAAATGAAATATTTTGTAAAATACATTTCTATCAATATTTTGAAAAGTATGTATTACAAATGAAATTTGTATAAAACACATTAAATCAAGTTGAGGAATGTGTAATAAGTAAATGATTAAAACTAATAAATAATATAAAACATACTAAATCAAGATGGAAATTATGTAAAATGATGAACAAATCATGATGTAAAACACACTAAATCAAATGTTTGGAAAAAAATTGTAAAATGAAAAACAAATTAAAGCTAAGAAATTGTGAAACATACTAAATCAATATGGGAAGTATGAAAATGATTTGTAAATCAAAATTTAAGACACAATAAATCAAGTTGATAAGCATGTAAAATAAAATGTAAATAAAAATAAGATGTAAATATCAAGATTGATGGTTATTTTTGTGACTAATTATGGTATGGGGGTGTTAGTAATGTATTGTGCGGAACCCAAAGTCTTACACTATAAATCACAAAATAAAAAATAATGATGCAAATTATATTATTGGGAATACTTGTAGGAAATAAGGAGATGTTTGTGAGGAAGGCCTGGTCCTATCTAAGGTCTTATATTGTAACTCAAAAAAATAAAACACTAGGGGTATGATCAATTAACAAAACATATTCATCAACGAGGAATATTAAATAAAGAAAGGATTGGAAAATCATGGCATAGGTGTTTTTAATTAAACCTTAGTAGGCATGAGACATACTAGGTAAATAGGGGCACACTAAGAGTCTAGTGGAAACCAAACACAAAAAATATTTATTCACAATAAGTACAAAAATTTATGTGAAAATAAGTGTAGTTATAGGATAAAATCATGAAGGTTAATTATACAAGAAAATTAAAATGGACCTACCTTACCACATTATGTTACCCATTCCTTAGGAAACCTTACAAATCCATTAGTCTATTGCAAATATTGGGTACTTGCATGAGAAAGTAGGTAACATTGTATATAATTTTGAAATTTCCTATCCCAATCTACTAGCCTATCACATCCCAATGGACCTTGTCTATATTGTGAGGCCACATATGGAGTTTGAGTTTTAATTAGAAATGTGAGATGTGATGAGATATAAAACACATATTTTGGTGTGATTTTGAATGTTTATCTTTTCCTTTTTATCATTGCCTATTGTTTAAATGATGTGGCTGAAAGAGTTGTCTAGAATCAAATGTCCAAGATCGTGACTGGAGAGCAAACACACACAACTATTGAATCAAGAAATCTAGAAGGGAGAAAAAAATGAACACAATGTATTCAATAATAGAGATGAAATACTTATACAAAGAGATGAAGTTCACAACTCTCACAGCTCTCAAAGTTGTCACAACTCACAACTAAGAAGCTCAATGAATGAATGCTCATTGAATGAAGAATACAAAGGGAGAGAGGTATTTATAAGTTGGAGAGATATTAAAACCCCAAATTATAATGAATCTGGTACTAATCCTCTTAAATAACCTATAGATCTCTAAGTAAGCTAATGTAGCCATATAGCCAAAACTTATAGGAAAAAAGCCTACACCAAAACCCCCCCTCCCCCCATAATCACAGCTTAGGTAGGCGATGATACAAAAAAGTAAAAAATGGGTGGGTCCCTCAATAATAAGGCTTGATGAGGTACCCATGTAAAATGCAATCTCTCATAAAGTAGAGTAAAGAAAAAAACCCAATGGGAAAAAAATCCCGCCCCCCGCCCCGCGGTCCCCCCCAAAAGAGAGAAAATAAAAAGAGGAGACTAAAAGATCCCCCAAATGATGATGCTAAAACAATCAATAATCCAAGTACAAAGCAATGATCCCCAATCAAGAAATATTTGTCCATGAAAGATTTGTATAGAATCAAACATCCAAGATCAGTGACTGCAGAGCAAATACACACAACTATTGAATCAATAAATCTAGAAGAGAGTATATTCTAAACACATTGTATTCAATAATAGAGATGAATTGCTTATACAAAGAGATGAAGTTCACAACTCTCAAAGCTATTAAAGCTATCACAACTAAAAAATAAAAGATTAATGAATCTAATCTCAATCAGTGAATAATGCAAAGGAAGAAGGGTATTTATAGGCTAGAGAGATAGTGAAATCCCACATTCTAGTGAATGTGATACTAATCCTTCTAACTAGTCTCTAGATCCCTAAGCAAGCTAATGTATATGTGTAGCCAAAATATATAGGAAAAAGGCATACACCAACATGCCCCCATAATCATGGCTTAATAGGTGATGATACAAAAAATTAAAAAATGGGTCTCGATACTAAGGCCTGATGAGGTACCCATGTACAATGCAATATTTCATGAAATAGAGAAAAGGAGAAAACCCAGTGGGAAAAAACTCCCTTCCAAAAGAGAGAAAATAAGAAGGGACTAAAATACCCCCCAAAATAATATGCTAAAAAAACAACACTCCAAGTACATAGCAATGATCCCTAATATCCTACAAAACATGAAGGATGTGTGCATCCACATGGAAGAGAGAGAATATGAATGCAAATTGTTGCATGGTGAATGCTATAGTAGATCCCTCTAAAATAAATGTTGTCTCTTCCTTTTAGAATAAATAAACCTTGAGCTGTCAAACTACTAAATTCCCACTCAAGTGGAATGCATGTAGGAATCATGATGTAGATCTTGAAAAATGTTAAAATATTTCCCTGCTAGTGCTCGAATGTGCCAAATTCTAATTAGATATCACATGACTAACTATAAAAGATGACAATAAAGAAGCATGCAATGAAAGAGAGAGAAAAACTAGAGAAGAAGATAGACTTGGAACATTCACTAAAAGAATGACCATGGGAAGAAGAGAGCAATGCTCAATAACTATCAAAACTAAAGACTAGTATGCAAATGAAGCACTCAAATCTGCAAGATGAATGTTTATAGGAACATATGAGTCATCAATACTCTCAATGTTTGTACTCATACTGTAAATAGTGGAATCCTTTGAAGTACATGTTTACGAAGGCTATAAAATAGCAACAATCTGTACAAAAATGAATGAAGAATTTGCAATAGGACAACTAAGGTCTAGTAGAATCTCATCTTATAGTGGGGGATTGATATAAGGAAGAACAATGTTCACCATAGGTGTGTTGTCACAAGAAATAAAAGAAAGAGGTGAGAGTAAAACTATATCTAAAGAGAGAATAGGTAGTGGAGGAGGAGGTGTGATGTAAGTCATAACTAAATCTTTGAAAAGGATCTGAAGAGTGCTTCAAACAATAGAGGGACACTCTATGTGCTCTACATGGTGGTGTAAATCTCATGAAACATGCAAAAATAAGTGACCATAAACATAGTCACAAGAGTTGGCCCAGTCATTGTATTGACCTGGGTCAATATGATCAAGAATCTATCCATATAAAAATAGAATAAGTTATTAATCCATGAGTAAATGTTCCATATAAGCACACCATGAAACATAATTATCCTTTCCAAGAAGTATCACTAGAGATGAAACAAATCTCCTCAACATGTATCTCTCAAGTGGAGTTGACATGACCATAACTGAGAGTAATAGTGTATGCTCTAGAGATGGACTTTAGACTATGCCAAAAATAAGTCTAGTCAAATAAGAGCAATCAGTGCAAAAGTGAAAATACACACTCAAATGGATGTCAGGTTCTGCTGATAATGCATCTGGGAATACAAGAGTAATTTTTACAAATAGTCACTAAATGGACACATGTAAATAGTTATAAAAATTAAATGTGTGCATAATAGAATGTAGGGCCCACAACAAATCTCCTCAAGATAATCAATAGTGATCCCCCCTGTGTTTGTAATTACATTTCATGCTCAACGTGAGGATGTCAAACTCAACTAAAAATGCATCCAAGCATGTAAGATCAAAAAGTGTAGATGACCAAATTAGTACACATGAAATGCAAATAGACCAAGTAGGAGGATGTCAGACTCTACTGATAATGCATCCATATGAGGAGAAGTATGTGTGAACTAGTCAAGTAGCCCTCCCAAATTTTGGCACTTTATAAATTTAATGCACTTTACAATGTAAATGGGTTAGCCACATGGGAAATTAAAAAATACACATTTTTACAAAAGATGGTACTCAATTTTGAACTATCATTTGCAAGATATTAATTAAATAATTTATCATAAATAACCCATTTTTAATAAAAAAATTACACTCAATGATTAAAATAATACCCTTGTGTGAGGTAAAAGGTGTTTTCCAACCACTCATTGAAACCATCACTAAATTACGAACCTCCTCACATCAACAAAAGTCAAAAATATTTTGCCTAGTCACCCTTATGTGTACTTTTATGAAAATACCACTTACAAGGTGTTTTAATTTAAAAATAATACACACATCTATTTTAAATAAAATTAAAACATTCTTTAACATGCTTTATTTTTTAAAAATCTTTTTAGGGCAAATTTAGGTTTCTTTACTTAACAAAGACTAAATGAATTTGTATGGTGCTGCTTGTAGGAGAAGAAATGCTACCAAAATAAATTTTAGACCTCTCTCTTCAACCTCAGTTCTTTACAACTATGTCCAAATATACTACCCATGCCATGCCTAGCCATGCCATGAACACACTGCACTACTATTGAACCAACACTGTAATCTGATTACACCAACACAAAGATAAAAAGTAGGTAGATCATTTCCAACTGTAGTATTATCTTCTTTCAAGCACGTCAGATCTCTCTGTTTCTAACATAAAAATTCAAATAGAAAACATGTTTCTCTCTCATTCCATGCAAGTTTGAGAATATAGAGTAGATGATGTTGGGTATAAAATATGCCAAATACAAATAGTAGAATACCTCTGACTTCAAAGATCTCCATGTAAAATTAAACATAGCCAAGAATACTTTAAAGTAGATTTGGCAAAGGAGGAAATTAAATAGAGGAAACCCCAGATCCAAATGATGACACCAAGGATACAATATGCCAAACTTCCATAGTAGATTCTCCACCAAGGCTTATGCCTTTCTACACTACTTCTGCAACATCTAATCCCAAAAATACTATCAAAATAGATTGGAAGGAAGGATGTAGATTTGGAAGGAGGGAGGCAAAAAATTCTAGCATAGATTTTACAACAAAGATCTGCCTTTCTACTCCACTTCCCATGCAATTGTTTCACTTCTCTATAGGAATATGCCAACGTCACCTCAATAGGTTTAGAATCAATGCAAAGGCTACAAATTAAGATGTAAAAGGCTAGTTTTTGTAGATCTAAATGGCACTAAAGATAGAGTTTTCAATGCTCAAATCTGAAGAAGAAAACTCAACACCACTGCATATTTTAGATAATCCAAAGGCTCATATTCTTGTAGCAGCAAATCTGGGATGCCAAACTTATCAAGCACCTTATTGCTTTCCACATAGTAGATCTTGAAAAAGATAAAAGGAGGCCAAACAACTGGTCTAACATATAAGGAATGACACCTATGGAAAAATATGCCACTCTTAAAATAGATCCACACTTCAGTCCACCCTCTTGCAACACCTACTCCTTAGATCGAAGTTAGATCAAGTTGTTGAAACCTCCCAAAAGTATTTATTCACCTCTTCCACTAGCGAGTCACCTCTTCCACCAGTAAGGCATCATGCATACCAGATCTACACCAATAATTTATATGCAAAAAAACCCCTACAATATTTTTCAGTTACTTTGGGTGATCGAGGGATTTTAACAAATCCCAAAGTTTTTGAGATTTTTATTTGAAAATCGACCCCAAATTTTTATAAACCCACTAAATAATTACCTCAATAAACTCTAGATTTCAATAATGAAAAATAATAGAAATATATGGTGATCAATTTACCAGCCCTATAGCTCTGGTACCATGAAAGAGTTATCTAAAATCGGATGTCCAAGACCATGACTATAGAGCAAACACACACAACTGTTTAATCAATAAATCTAGAAGAAAGTAGAAACTAAACACAATGTATTCAATCATAAAGATAAACTACTTATACAAAGAGATGAAGTTCACAGCTCTCACAACTCTCAAAGCTATCATAACTCATAACTAAGAAGCTCAATGAATGAATAATACAAAAGGAGAGAGGTATTTATAAGTTGGAGAGATATTGAAACCCCACATTCTAATGAATCTGGTATTAATCCTCCTAAATAACATCTAGAGCCCTAAGCAAGATAATGTAGCCATGTAACCAAAACTCGTAGGAAAAAATCCTACACCAACAGTGGCTTTAAAAATTTTATGGTTTTTTGGATTCTTCCTCCATATGGAGTTGGAATGACCAATCATGAGTGATAGAAGTGAAAAAAATGAGCTTTAGGATTTGGTTATATGAGACAAAATACCTAGATATATTGGCATGTTTTGATAAATATTTAGGATTTCTTAAAAATTAGCATGTGATCTCAAGTCTTAACCATATGTGTGCTTAGTATGAAAAGGGAATAAAAGGGGATAGATGGAGATCAAAAGAGATCTATGTATGTAGTGATACAATGATAAATATGCTCATTAATTGATCATATGGTAAATATATGATAATCAAGGGATTAGGGTTTTAGAACCATGTCACAATAGTAATTATCTTATTTCTAAATTCCATAACAAGTGTAAGGAAAAGAAAATTTATAAAAAAATTGAACCATGAAAAAGAAATTCAACCATGAGAATAAGATTAATGCATGAGATATTAATTTTAAATAAAAAGATGTGAAATAGAAATTAAAATAAAAATAAAAATAATCCATGAGACATGCAAAAAAGAAAAACATAATATCCATATATGCTTATAAATCAAATCCAAATCATATAATAATATGATAGAACACCATGATGTGTTCACAAATACTGATAAATCTCATTGTAAATATCATCCATAACATCTGATACATCCTTTTGTAATTGAATTATGATGTTAATTAGAGCCTCATCAATCTTCGTAGGAAGTCATTAAAATACTTCTTGTCATATCATATTTATAGATGAGGTATATATACTATAATCAAAATGATACTACTAAGGTACCTCCTATGTGGGATACTCAATTCAAAGAAGATGTATCTAAATGTGAATGCTATATGTAGATATATGTAAATATATAGGTTATGGAGAAGGAGGTGATGGAGGTACACACCACTGAGAGGGGGGGATGAATCAGTGGTTTAACAATATTACAATTCAATTCCCAACTCTTCAAGCTACTTAACTTATCATGTCAATATGCAAGATAAATTAATCAAAGAACAAGCATGAATGAAATCATGACATAAATATTTAAGTGGGAAACCCTCATGGGGGAAAAAACCCACTCTCAAGTTTGAAAAATAATGGACTATAGTCTTATATGATGATTACAAACAAGAGGCTTTAGTGAAGCACCCACTTCACAAGGAGCACCAACCCCTAAAGATGACAAGTACCAACTTACCTAAGATGTTTAGAACCAACACAAGACCTTATCAAATGAACAACTCATGAACTTTGATTGATTCTCAATCTAATTTAGAAACCCTTCATGAACACTCTTATTTAATTCTATAGCTTCACACAAGTCATCAACACCAAACTATCTCTTCAACACAAGAAAATAACCCCTTCATGAATCTTTCACTTATATTCAAATATGCCCTTATAAATATGATAAAAATAATCAATAGAATCAAAAAATTATGTCAAGTCTAATGACATTTTTATTTGCTCAATCTCATTCAAACATTGGTCACCAAGATCCCCAACAACCTTCGCACAAGGTCTTAAAAAATCAATACACACACTTGCTTGTATTTTTTCATTCACACCCCAAAAGGCATAAATCACCTTGTATATATACCATTCACTATTATGGTTAGCCATCTCAATTTAGAATATCTTAGGAAGAATTATTCATGTCCCCCAAGGTTGGCCATGATTCTTTGCACAAGCTTTCTATACCATACCATGAGCTCATATCACAAACACCTCACAAACAAAGCATATCCCCACATGTGTGACTATATTTGACTAAATAAATATTAGTCAAATATTCAAAATCACTACTTAATATCTTCAAGAGATCCTCAACACTCTCCAATCATTAGGAACACTTAATCTGACCATCTACCCTACAAAAAAACTCAATCATCCAAAATAGGTTCCTTTTGCTAGCAAAACCATCATGGTCAACTATGATTCAATCATTTCCAAGTGACTATGAATAATACTACTCTCTTGAATAGAGGGAATACATCTGCTACATAACCTCCAAGAGCTTAGACCCATTCCTATTCATTGATTAGGCCTTCCAATTTCTCTTTTCACTCTGATCACTCTTTCTCACTAAAGACACCATTTCCTTCATATCAACTAGGCAAATTTAACCTTCTAAAACTTTGATACAAAAAGATGAATATCACTAAAAATTTTCATGGCTGTTTGGGACAAGTCTTGAGATTTAATAATCATCTAGTCATTCATAAAAATCTTCCTTAGAAACAAGAATACTGTTAACAACCCATTTTATATGGGACCCACACACTATCAAGAGACTAAAAATACTTTCACAAAAACTTGAAGGAGTCATATGAAACATCAAAACATCATCCTAGCCATCCACCATCATACTGAGCACTAACAAGCAAGATCTTTTCAATTAGGTCTAAGACTAGGGTTTTAACACTAAAAAACCTCCTTAGCTTCTTAATGATTGTTCATAAATATGTACCCATTAACCCCTAAAAAAATTCTTAGAAAAAATTCTTAGGGACCTTCCCTAATTACTCCAAAAATCTTAGTTTCCCATGCAGACCCTGCACGTGCCATCAAACACAAGAAAGTCCTTTTTGGGCTCACTAGACATCTGTCTACCACCTCTTAAAGCTTCCAAACCAACTTTATAACTTTTTAGCTCAATATATAACATAAAAAATCATCAAAATGATTGAAAAAACTTTCCTAACCATCTCTCATGCAAAAAAAACCTTCACCAACCTATAAACACCCTTTGACCCTTCACAAAGCCTTACAAGTCCACCTAGGCCAACTAGGCCAATGGTCAAAATATCTTGCAGACCACTAGCCATCTATTACAAACCATACACCTGACCTCTTATCACCCTATACATGTATAACATGTATATTCCAAGCATACTGATCTCCTTACCATGTCAGACAAGCCACAGTGCTCAATACCCCATAGGCAACGATGCATGATCAAGCCTACAAAACATAAACTGACCTGGATAACTCATGAAGGCCATATGAAGACAACCCTTTAGAATATAACACATTAGGAACAAGTCAAACATCATCATACCAAGCTCTGTTTAGCCATAAAACATCCACCTAGGACACCTATGCACATCCTTGCAAGTATCACATTGTACTAAGCACATTATGCCACCATGCTCCATTTTACTAACATAACAGACTACTTTGTCATCACCAATGACACTTGACATCAATGATAACACATATACCATCAATATCCCAATAATATCCCCCTTTTTCATTGATGGCAACATACCAAATCCTTCTCCCCCTTTGCCAAAATGATAAAGTGGGCTCTCAATGATGAAGCAGAGAATCTAAAATGTTTTCAAAGCCAACATCATGCAAGACTCACATTTTTAATTTACTAAGGAAGGATCCCTCTATGATATCTTAACTTAAGCACTCCTTGAATACCATCAAATAACTTGTCAATCATGAAAAATCCTCATATTAGTTTGTAAGCTATCAAGATCCTTGGACCTGTCATAAATTTGCAATCCACCGTAGCTCCCCCTAGGACCTTGATCCACTTTGAAGGATCCACCTTTGTTTACATAACCAATTCACACCTATAGGATCTCCAAGAACTAATACCATCAACTCAAATAGCAACATGACTAATAAAGCACCATGCAAACTCACTTACAATCATTCACAAGGCACAATACAAAAAAATAGAGAAACTCCAAGCACAACACCATACTTGTAACACACTTAGAATAAGCCAAAATAATCAATTAAAACCAAAAATTCTAACCTTTTTTGGAAAGATATCACAAAATTGCTCAATTTCTCCAGTAGGCCTACTTAGACCCCTTGTAGCCCTATCTAGCCAATGCAGACTTTATAACTTTCTACGTTGGTCACTTCAAGCCATGAAAATATATATTTAAAGACAAATTTCATGCCCCCTTAGGCATGACAATAATGAGCCTCAAACTCATCCTCCTTAGCATACTTCCTTCTTTAGCCTACTAACCAATTAGGATTCCTAGTGAGTTAAAACTTGAATAAAATAAAATAAACTCACTTACAGACCAATGTAAAAGATGATTCAGATACCCATTTATCCCATTCAACTATTTTTTAATCTTCTAACCTCCAACTCCAAAATTTGACCACTTTTTCAAATATGCCCAAATCACTAGGCCTTCAAAGCAATAATTGGTCAAAAGTCAACCTTTGATCAATGTAGACACTTGAACTAGATACCATACCTAGAGACCATCAAAAATCACTTTCATGACAAATTACAAGCATCCAAACCTTTTAGAACCATGACTTCCTTTACACCACCAAACACATGTTTTTGAGAAGAGAAGCCGGTGAGCACTCAAAATACTCTACCTGGCATAAAAATATTAATCCACCTATAAAACCACCTAGAACATGTCTTCATCACATGTGCAAACCTTCTTGAGTAAAACTTACTTCATGACACATCTTTATTCTTCGAGCAACCCTTGAAACCAAGCATTTTGGGCAAACATAGTCATCATCTATAGCAAACACCTTGACCAAATGGTCAAAATCACACCTAGGCTTCTTAGGAACATATCCAATCTATCTACCCTTACTTGACATGCAAAAACCAACTTGAATAATCTATTAGATACCTTTTATCCACCTTGGAACACTTTAAGTGCTATATTGGCACCTTCTAGGCAGTCATCACTACCAAAAATGGTCAACTCAAACTTTTGACCATAAAACACATATTTAATCATAACAAGAGCTCAAACCACCTGGGAATGACTCATGAAAATATTTATCAAGACCTCATACAAACTAATTCTTCCTTCTCCTTCAAATAACCACTCAATAAAAGCATCAAAATTTGATCAAAAAGGCACTTTAGGGTCAGGAGACTTGAACATACCTCATGGACAAATAACCAACCATAACAATTGAAGAAATTCTTCTGATTGATTGATTCACCTCTCCCAATGACTCATTATTCATTCAATCAAGAATGAATGACCCTTGGATAGGATCTTAGATATTCAAACATATCTTTAGGCAATGGTTTAGTCATTATATCTGCTAGTTGTTCCTTAGCAGGTACATATTCCAATTTGACAACTTGATCACTAACTTGCTCCTTTAGAAAATGATATTTGATAGGGATATGCTTAGTCTTAGAATGCATCAATTAATTCTTTGAAATGTTTATGGAATTTTTATTGTCACATAGAATAGGACAAGGACCATCTTGACTTACCTTATAATCTTCTAAGGTCTACTTCATCTAGATAACTTGAGTATAACAAGAAGCTGCAAAAATGTATTTATCCTCTATAGTAGACAAAGATACTAAAGATTGCTTCTTGATTAACCAGGATACCAAGGATTCACCTATGTAGAACACTCCTCCACTAGTACTCTTCCTATCATCAACACATCCTACCCAATCAACATTTACATAGCATTTTAGCTTGAATTTGTTACTCCTAATATACCACAAACCATAGTTCATGGTGCCTTTGAGATACCTTAGGATTCCCTTAAATCCCTTCAAGTGATATTCTATGGGATCTACTTGATATCTTCCAAATACATTTAATGCTTTCATAATATTAGGTCTAGAAGTAGTAGAATACAATAGACTTCCTACCTTAGATCCATACAAGGATTGATCAACTTTAGGAGACTCATCATTCTTACTTTATTTGCATCCTATTTCCATAGGAGTACTTATGGGTTTGCTATCCAACATATTGAATTTATCAAGAATCTCATTGATTTATTTGTCTTGAGAGCTAAATATCCCTTTGTCTAGTTTATTTATCTGCAATCCTAGGATGAAAGAAAGTTCTCCCAACATAGACATCTCAAATTCAGTTTTCATTACCTCTATAAAGTCCTTACTCATCTTATCATTTACTAAACCAAATATTATGTCATCCACATTAACCACAATAAGCAATTGATGTTCTCCTTCTGGCTTGATGTAAAGATTGATATCTTCCACTCCTCTTCTAAAACCTTGACTTAGGAGACACTTATCTAATCTATCATACCAAGCTCTAGGAGCTTGTTTGAGGCCATAGAGAGCCTTCTTTAGTATTAAAACAAATTTTTGATTATCCCTTACAACATAACCCTCAGGAGACTCCATAAAAACTTCTTCTAATTTTCCATTCAAAAATGCACATTTAACATCCATTTGGTATACCTTAAAATTTTTATAACTAACATAAGTTAAAAATAGTCTGATAGCTTCTATTTTAGCTACAAAGGCAAAAGTTTCATCAAAGTCAATCCCTTCTACCTGAGCATAACCTTTATATACCAACCTAGCCTTGTTTATTACTACTTTACCTTTATCATTCAACTTATTCTTATATACCCACTTTTTTCCAATCACATTCTTTCCCTTAGGCCTAGGAACTATATCCCAAGTGTCTTTTATTTTAATATGACCAAGTTCTTCATCCATAACATAAAACCATTCATTTTCCTTACTGGATTTAATGAAAGTTTTTGGTTCATGAATAGATAGGAAAACTAAATCATGTTGATCTTGATTAGACAAGAGTCTTCTCCTAGTTTGTAAACTAGCATTCATATCACCAATGACTTGAGAAGCTGGATGATAAACCTGAGTTCTTCTTGAAGGAGCTTTAGTATCAAGTTTGGTATCTTCTTCATCTTCTTCATCTAATGTACAGATAGGTTGGTTTTTGTTTTTAGTAAGACTAATAATTGGATCACATGACTTCAAACTAGGATTTTTGGTAGGACCACTTTCATCAACTCTCACATTAGAACTTTTAAAATTTTATGAAGTCTTTTATTGAAGCATCTATAAGTAAAAATAATAGAATAATAGCCAAGAAAGATACCTTCATCAGATCTAGGATCAAACTTGAATAGATTATATTCATCCCTTTTGATGTAACACTTACTTCCAAACACTCTAAAATATTTGACATTTTCAACTCTATTTTTACATAGGTCATAAGGGATCTTGTCTTTATTCACTCTGACTTGACATCTATTAAGAATGTAGACTAAAGTACTTGCAACCTCTTCCCAAAAACCATCAGACAACTTCACATCTTGTAGTAGAGTTCTAGACATCTCCTAAACTATTTTATTCTTTCTTTCAACTACTCCATTTTATTTTGGAGTTCTAGTAGCTGAGTATTATCTTTTTATTCCATGAGTATTAAAAAATTCATCAAAATCATTAGACCGAAATTCTTTAGCTCTATCTGATATGATACACTTGATATTTAACCCTTTTTCATTGTCAACAAAGGCTTTGAAAGCTTTGAACTTGGTAAAGGCTTTTGATTTTTATTTTAATAAATAGATACAAGTCATTCTTGTGAATTCATCAATTAGTAACATGAAATAGTAATTACCTTGTAGACATTGAGTCCTCATAGGACCATATAAGTTAGTGTGAATTAACTCAAACGTTTTAGTAGTAGAAAAATCCTTTGTCTTGTATCTTCTCTTTACTTGTTTACCATGGAGACAAGACTTCCACAAAGATTAAGGAACCTTAGAAATCTTAGACATATGTCTTACAAGATCATCTAAACTAATCCTTATCATATTCTTAAAGTTTATGTGATCAAGTCTTCTATGCCAAAGCCAAATTTATTCTACTTGACTCATCAAACACTTTTCTCTTTTGGATTCATGATATACATACATATTGTTTTTTGACTTGTGAATCTTGGCAAGGAGTATGCCATCTTTTACTTTTCTAATTTTACAAACATCATCATAGAAGGTCATAAAATTACCTTGTTCAGATAGCTGACTAACACTGAGAAGATTGTTCTTCAACCCTTCAACATATAAAACATTTTTAATCTTTGAAAATCCATTATCTAAACTCAAAGTTCCCTTACCTCTTACAGTATTAGAGTTATTGTCACCAAAAATAACAACACTAGAGTTTAATTTCTTAAGAATGATGAATTTAATATTATCTCCTATCATGTGACTAAAACAACCATTATCTATGCACCATTTCTTGTCCCCATTTTCTTCTGAATGTAAAGGAACTGTTGACGCAGAAGATTGCACCCTTGGTAGGAGGCCAAGCTCCTGCCTTCTTCACGCAACAATGGAAACTCCCCTCTCGCCTGTGGGACTAGCGAAGCTGGAGTGGAGAGTCTCTAGATAAGGGCTAGCTCCCTTTGATGTATCATTTAGGACTCAATTTCTCCTACTGCTAACAAATAAAATGTAAAAAGGGGGGATGAAAAGGGAGAGAGAGATGCTGAAAACAAAGCCTAAGCCTAAAAAGTAAAAGGTGATACACCAAAAAAATGTGACCCACTCAGGCCCAAACATACACTTTTCACTGAAAACCAACACCTATACACTTCTTCTGTCATGAGAAAACCTTCTGCATAAGTGGGTCAGGGGTCCGTGGAGATACAGGGAGGAAATAACTACTAGAGGCATTTTGAGACGCACTGCAGCAACCTATCCACTTCACCTATACTCCTCTAGGGACACTTTTGATAGATCCATAAAAGGAAAACTAAAAAATGCACCAGACGTGCTGAAATCATTCTAAAAAAGCATTAAGAAAATGACTTAACACAGAATCAAGGCATAGACACATACTAAAGATGCAAAAAACTCAGAATGGAGGTAAAAATGCTGTGTTTCGATTGAAGGTAAATTTCTGGTAGCTCTGCCTTACAAGCCTGAGAGATTTTTGGGTAGAGTTTTGCCTTAAGGCTAAGAGCAGATTCCTTCTCAAAAGAGAGGTTTACAATATATAGGAAGATGAAGAGAACTTGGCACTTCTTGGGAAAGATTTTGGTGCTCATTTTCTGTCAATGGCCCATTTGCCTTACGAGCATTGGGAAGAGCAAGCTTCTCAAAACATCAATGATCTACACCCTTTGTCTGCTTGTAAGGCTACTTCTTTAAGGTGATTACACGGTTTGTCTACTCATAAATGCAGAATGAAGAAAACCAATTACACTGCTAGTTGTTTGTGCCTCCTAATGGTCAATTCACAGTCACTGTATCATCTGTCAAAATAACTTCTTGAATTGGTGCCTCCCAATGGTCAATTTGCAGGCACTGTATCATCTGCTAAAATAACTTCTTGAATCGGTGCTTCCCTTTGCCACTTGGACTATCTACCTGCTCCATGCTCTTGGCACTTTTGTCTTTTCCCTACCTTGTCTCTTCTACTTTTTCAGCCCTAAAGGGCGATCTTCTGGTGGGTCATTGCATTCCTTGGGTTATTTTCATGATTAGCACTTGGGCATTTAAAAACAACAGCCTTTTTATTGGCTTAAATTTGATGGCTTTCGAGACGTCACCGTCCTCAGCAAAAGTCATCGAGTCCTTTTTTGTGGCTTTTTTCTTCCATGGGTTTTCTGTTTTAGGCTTTTCCTGCAGACAAAAGTCTGCAAGAATTGTCCCAGTCTTTGTCTTTATCTTTCGGCCTCTTTAAAAGCTCTCTATGCCCTCCGCAAGGGCTTCTAGACTTGAACTACCCTCTGCAAGGGCTTTGGACCTTTGGCTATGTCCTTCGGCTATAGGGCACACCCTTGAACCAAGCTGTTGAACCAACCCATTGAACCAAAAAAATTAGTTCAATGGTTCAACCACTGCGCATCGATGCCGTTGAACTAAGCCTTTTGAACTTGCCTTTGAACCATTCAGTAGAACCACTCGTTGAACTTTAACTGCTGAATCAAGGCCAAAGCATTGAACTAAGTGGTTGAACTGAGCCAAGGCATGAACCAAAGCTGATGAACTCTACGCTGAGCTTGGAGCGTTGAAACAAGGCCTAAAAATGAAGTGATGAATTGTCGATTGAACCAGGCATTAAACCAAATGATTGGACTGGCTCATTGGTTCAACCATGCTGACTTTTATTGTCATTTTCTTCAGACCAGAGCTCGAAGAAGCCTTGTAAAACCTAGCACTCTCTCTAGAACTGATTCTCCATGCGCCAAAGACTAACCTGCTGAGTCCGTAGAAATCACTGAAACCTGTAGAGTCTGTAGAAATTGCCAGATTCATGTAAAATTGAAAAATGAAAATGGCCTAGCACAGCAGGGGTAGAAGGTGACCAATTTTTGGCCTATTGGGCAAAAAATGGTCAACAAATTGGTGACTCCTAGGGGAAGCATGCCTGGTATGCTTAAAGACCAGTTGCCTTGCAGTCCATTGGGCACAGAGTCAGATGTAGCATGAACAAAGGTTAGCAATAGCCCCAAAAGATCCAAGAATCAAACATGAAGCTTCTACCCCACACATAAAGGGAAACACACAAGGCTAAAAAACACTACCTGTGTAAACTACACTTAGGGAAAGCATGAAAGAAACTGAAAGCAAATTACTATATACAACTAACTAGGAATATTTGCTTTCCCCTAGATCAAAGGAAAAATTTCTTAAGTCCCCTTCCTATAAAGCAGACTTATGGTGGCAGGAAAGTAGCTAAACGAAAAGGAGATTTGGTGACTTGCTCCTCTTACTTGTCACTTGGTTTGGCTGGTATCTAATTGGATCAGATTCAAACATGCCTCCAACATACATGTATTCTTCTTATCCCTAGAGGCTTGTTGAATTCTGGTCCTTCATGCTGGTGCTCTTCACCAAGAAATTTGTGGCTGCTGGCTCATCACCATAAGCCCTTTGATATGCAAATTCCCTCTGCAATGCATCATGGTCTGACTTGTTTCCTTCTACCTCATTGAAGATCCTATCAAACTCATCCTCTACTTCCTTTTGGCCTTCTTGAAGAAGGGGGACTATGGCGATGTATGAAATGGACTCACAAAATGATTGCTCATCCCACAGAACATCACCTCTTTGTTGAAGCTTTTTTCTTCAAGGCCTTCCTCCAAGAAGACAGACCTCTCCTTTTCCTCCTCAAAGATCAGGATCTCTAGATGTTTAAAGGTATCCTCCTGATCCTCCTCCAACTCTAGCTCCTCAGCATAGTCGTACTCCTCATTGAAGCAACAAGGAAGTTCATCGAACAAGGGGGGAGAGAGCTCACCATACTTTTATTCCTCTTTGTATTGTTGGAACATCTGCATATATGCATGCCCTGAGTCTTCTCCATTGTTGATGAGTTCTTCACAAGGAGCCTCCATGATGATTCTACCTTCGTTGTCACTCATGATAACCTCTTGAAGAACTATGGATTGGATCTTCTGCTCATCACCTGCCTCTTGCAAAATAGGTTCCTCTTTGAGAAAGGATGGAGTGGAGAAAACATGTGGAAGAGGAGGCAGTCTTTGAGCTAGAATCAAATGATTCTCCTCTTTCCACTTGGTCAACACTTCATCTATATCAGGTGTGGCCTGATAACTCTCTTGGAAGTGTGTAGATGGGGTGTATTTAGACATGGAATGTGCTGTTTGGTTTGAACCATCCATCACACATTGGCTGAGGAATCTCTCTCTGGATTCCAACTCTGCAATTCTCCTAGCTAGATCTTCTTGGAAGAACCTTTCTTGGAAGTCACCAACATCATCATGAGTAGGAGTAGCCTCAGCTTCTTCAAGGTTTTGAGAAAAACCTTGCTTCTCCTCCTTCTTGCCCCATGATTCTACTATTTTCCCCCAGTTCAGGATATCAAAATTGGAATTTTGCTCCTGTGAACAGGCAACAACTTTGATTTCTCCAACATCCCAGGGCTCTTGCACAAGGTCTAGAATTTTTATCTCTCTTTCAAGAAGTAGTCTCATCTTAGCCTCTAAATCTTCAATTTGTTTGGCTAGGTTATCCTGAAAGAGTCTTTCTTGGAGGTCACCAGCATCATCATGTTGAATAGGAGCAATTTCGAGATAGATGTGCTAGTTTGTAGAGTTTCCCCCAAAAGAAGATTCAAGATCTAAGGAGTTTAGAAGGTTCATCTCCATGGGGGTTTGCTCTAATGCCCTTTGATGTTGGAAAGCCAAGCACACGGGATTGAGAGAATATGTATCAGATGAGCTGGAGTGGGCGAGTGTTATCTGATAGAAAGGATTTGGTGCAAAAGAGGGGGCTTTCTTCAGAATAGGAAGGGGCACACAAGGCTAACTACCTTGAATAAATGGATTTCTCCATTTTACTACCTCCTCTTCCATGGACTGCAAGGCCTGTGCTTGCCTAAACAAACACTTCTATTTATACATCAACTCCTACTGATATCTATATTGCTCCTCTAGTTTGTCAATCTCCATCATTTGCTTCTCAAATTCCAGGGCCATTTCCCTTATCCTTGTAGGGAAACTAGGAGAGCTACTTGAGGGGATTGCATAAATATCGAGAGCTTGATCATAGTCATATGAAGGAATACAAGGTCCATGATTTTGTGCAAAAGAATTATACATATAAAAGTAAGATCTATGATGGCACCAGGCTGCTTAACCAGCATATTCAACTCAGAGTCACCATTGGTGTTTGATGTAAAGCCTCCAAAGGTTGGTCAGTTGAAGAACACACCAATAATTCTTTAACTCTTTGGACACAACTTGTCTTAGTTGGTCCCATTGGGCATGCCAGAAACTATTGACACAAAAGATTGTACCCTTGGCAAGAGGCTGAGCTCCTTCCTTCTTCACGTAACAATGGAAAATCCCCTCTCACCTGTGAGACTGGCAAAGCTAGATGGGAGAGTCTCTAAATAAGGGCTAGCTCCCTCTGATGTATCATTTAGGCCTCAATTTCTCCTACTGCTAACAAATAAAATGTAAAAAGGGGGGATGAAAAGGGAGAGAGAGATGCTGAAAACAAAGCCTAAGCCTAAAAATTAAAAGGTGATACACCAAAAAAATGTGACCCACTCAAGCCTGAACATACACTTTTCACCGATAACCAGTGCCTATACATTTCATATGTCATGAGAAAACCTTCTACATAAGTGGGTCAGGGGTCCGTGGAGATACAGGGAGGAAATAACTACTAGAGGCATTCTGAGATGCACTGTAATAGCCTATCCACTTCACCTATACTCCTCTAGGGACACTTTTGATAGACTTGTAAAAGGAAAACTCAAAAATGCACCAGATGTGTTGAAATCATTCTGTAAAAGCATTAAAAAAGTGACTTAACACAGAATCAAGGCATAGACACATACTAAAGATGCAAAAAACTCAAAATGGAGGTAAAAATGTTGTGTTTCGATTGAAGGTAAATTTTTGGCAGCTCTGCCTTACAAGCCCGAGATATTTTTGGGTAGAGTTTTGCCTCAAGGCTAAGAGTGGATCCCTTCTCAAAAGAGAGGTTTACAATATATAGGAAGAGGAAGAGAACTTGGCACTTCTTGGGAAAGATTTTGGTGCTCATTTTCTATCAGTGGCCCATATGCCTTATGATCATTGGGAAGAGCAAGCCGCTCAAAACATCAATGAGCTGTGCCCTTTGTCTACTTGTAAGGCCACTTCTTCAAGGTGATTACACGGTTTGTCTACTCATAAATGTGAAATGAAGAAAACTGGTTGCACTACTAGCTATTTGTGCCTCCTAATGGTCAATTCATAGGCACTGTATCATCTGTCAAAATAACTTCTTAAATCGGTGCCTCCCAATGGTCAATTCACAGGAACTGTATCATCTGCTGAAATAACTTCTTGAATTGGTGCTTCCCTTCGCCACTTGGACTATCTACCTGCTCCATGCTCTTGGCACTTTTGTCTTTTCCCTGCCTTGTCTATTTTGCTTTTTTATCCCTCAAGGGTGATCTTTTGGTGGGTCACTGCGTTCCTTGGGTTCTTTTCATGATTAACACTTGGGCATTTAAAAACAACGGCCTTTTTGCTGGCTTAAATTTGATGGCTTTTAGGATGTCACCATCCTCGGCAAAATTCATTAGGTCCTTTTTTGCGGCTTTTTTCTTTTGTGGGTTTTCTATTTCGGGCTTTTCCTGTAGACAAAAGTCTGCAAGAATTGTCCTGGTCTTTATCTTTATCTTTCAAGCTCTTTGAAAGCTCTCTTTGCCCTCTGCAAGGGTTTCTAGACTTGAATTGCCCTTCGCAAGGGCTTCTGGACCTTTGGCTCTATCCTTCGACTGTAGGGCACACCCTTAAACCAAGCCGTTGAACCAACCCATTAAACCAAAATTGGTTCAACAGTTCAATTGGTTCAACGGTTTAACCACTGCGCACCGATGCCATTAAACTAAGCCTTTTAAACTTGCCTTTGAACTGTTTAGTTGAACCACTCATTTAAATTTAACCACTGAACCAAGGCCGAAGCATTAAACTAAGTGGTTGAACTAAGCTAAGGCATTGAACCAAGGCATGAACCAAAGTCGATGAACTCTGCACTGAGCTTCGAGCGTTGAACCAAGGCCTAAAAATGAAGCAATGAACTGCCAATTGAACCAGGCCTTGAACCAAATGATTAGACCAGTTCATTGGTTTAACCATGCTGACTTTTCTTGTGATTTTATTTAGACCAAAGCTTGAAGAAGCCTTGTAAAACCCAACACTCTTTAGAACTAATTCTCCATGCACCAAAGACTAACCTGCTAAGTCCGTAGAAATTGCCGAAACCTGTAGAGTTCATAGAAATTGCCAGATTCATGCAAAATCAAAATAAGAAAATGGCCTAGCATAGCAGGGGCAGAAGGTGACCGATTTTTATCCTGTTGGGCAAAAAATGGTCAACAAGAACTTGAACAAACATGGACTCTTCATTACAGATCATGTTGTACTTTAGAAACACCTTTCAAGTTGTTAAGCCTCAAAAAGGACCTGATCTAATACTAATTGATGGAGGTGCACATCACTAAGAGGGGGGGGGTGAATCAGTGGTTTTAAAAATTTACAATTCTATTCCCAACTCTTCAACCTACTTAACCAATCATATCAATATGCAAGATAGATGAATCAAAGAACAAGCATGAATGAAACTATAACACAAATATTTATTTGAGAAACCCTCATGGGGGAAAAAAACCCACTCTCAAGTCTAGAAAACAATTGACTATAGTCTTATATGATTATTACAAACAAGAGGCTTTAGTGAAACACCCACTTTACAAGGAACACCAACCCCTAAAGATGACAAGCACCAACTTGCCTAAGTTGTTGAGCACCAACACAAAACCTTATCAAATGAATAATTCATGAATTATAATTAATTATTAATCTGATTAATAAACCCTGCATAAACACTCATCTTTAAGTCTTAACTTCACACAAGTCACCAACACCAAACTATCTCTTCAACACAAGCAAATAACCCCTTCACAAATATTTCACTTATATTCAAATATGCCCTTATAAATCTGATAAAAATAATAAATAGAATAAAAAAATTATGCTAAGTCTAATGACATTTTTCTTTTCTCAATCTCATTCAAACATTGGTCACCAAGACCCCCAATAACCTTCGCACAAGGTCTTCAAAAATCAATACACATGCTTATCTTTTTTCATTCACACCCCAAAAGGCATAAATCACCTTGTATATATACCATTCACTATTATGGTCAGCCATCTAAATTTAGAATATCTTAGGAAGAATTATTCATGTCCCCCAAGGTTGGTCATGATTCTCTACACAAACTTTCTATACCATACCATGAAATCATATCATAAACACCTCACAAACAAAGCATAGCCCCACTTGTGTGACTATATTTGCATAAATAAAGATTATTAAAATATTCAAAATCACTACTTAATATATTCAAGAGATCCGCAACACTCTCCAATCATCAGGAACATTTGATCAGACCATCTACCTTGAAAATAAACTCAATAATCCAAAACAAATTCCTTTTCCTAGCAAAACCATCATGGTCAACTATGAGTTAATCATTCAATCAACTCCAAGTGACTAGGAACATTACTACTCTCATTGATAGAGGGAATACATCCCCTACATCACCTCTAAGATCTTATACCCATCTTATTCACTAGTTAGGCCTTCCAATTCCTCTTTTCACTCTGATCACTCTTTCTCACTTAAGACACCATTTCCTTCATATCGACTAGTCAACTTTAACCTTATAGAAATTTTACATAAAAAGATGAATCTCATTGAAAATTTTCATGGATATTTGGGACAAGTCTTGAGATTCAATAATCATATATTAGATCATCTAGTCATTCGTAGAAATCTTCCTTAGAAACAAGAATACTGTTAACAACCCATTTTTTAAAGGACACACATGTTGTCAAGAGACCAAAAATAATTTATCAAAAACATAAATAAGTCCTTTAAAACCTATAAAAATCATCCTATCCATCTACCATCATACTGAGCACTAACAAGTAATATCTTTCCAGTCAGGTCCAAGACTAGGGTTTTATCACTCAAAAACCTCCTTAGCTTCTTAACAATCCTTCATAAAGATGTGCCCCTTAACCCATGAAGAAATTCCTATAAAAAATTATTAGGGACCTTCCCCAAATAATCCAAAAATATTAGCTTCCCATGTAGACCTTGCACATGCCAACAAACACAAGAAAGTCCTCGGGCTCACTAGACATATTTATAGCACCTCTTAAAGCTTCTAAACCAACTTTATGAATTTTTAGCTCGACCTATAACCTCATACCTCATAAACATGATTAAAAAAACTTGTCTAACCATCTCTCATGCAAAAACAATCTTCACCAACCTGCAAACACCCTTTGACCCTTCAAAAAGTCTCACAAGCCATTTCCTTCATATCAACTAGTCAACTTTAACCTTATAGAAATTTAACATAGAAAGATGAATCTCATTGAAAATTTTCATGGATATTTGGGACAAGTTTTGATATTCAATAATCATCTATTAGATCATCTGGTCATTCATAGAAATCTTTTTATAAATAAAAATATTGTTAACAACCCATTTTTTATGGGACCCACATGCTGTCAAGAGACCAAAAATACTTTATCAAAAACCTAAAGGAGTCCTTTGAAACATATAAACATAATCCTAGCCATCTACCATCATACTAAGTACTAACAAGTAAGATCTTTCTAGTCAGGTCTAAGTCTAGGGTTTTAGCACTCAAAAGCCTCCTTAGCTTCGTAACGATCCTTCATAAAGATGTGACCCTTAAACCATGAATAAATGCTTATAAAAAATTATTATGGACCTTGCCCAAGTAATCCAAAAATATTAGCTTCCCATGTAGACCTTGCACATGCCAAAAAACATAAGAAAGTCCTCAAGCTCAATAGACATCTTTTTAGCATGTCTTGAAGCTTATAAACCAACTTTCTAACTTTGTAGCTCAACCTCTAACCTTAGACCTCATTAAAATGATTAAAAAAACTTGTCTGACCATCTCTCATGCAAAAACAAGCTTCACCAACCTGCAAACACCCTTTGACCCTTCACAAAGCCTCATAAGCCCACCTACGCCAACTAGGCCAATGGTCAAACTATCTTGCAGACCACTAGCCATCTCTTGAAAACCATACACCTAACCTCTTAGAAACCTTTATATGTCTAACATGTATATGCCAAGCATATTGAGATCCTTACCATGTCACACAATCCATAGTACTCAAAACCCCATAGGCAACATCTAGCCATACAACATCTACTTAGGACACATATGCACATCCTTGCAAGTATCACATTGTATGAAGCACACTATGCCACCATGATACATTTTTAATAACATCAAAAAGCACTTTGTCATCATTAATGCCACTTGACATCAATGACAACACATCTACCATCAATATCCCAATAGGAGGAGCCTTATCCATGAATGACCCAGAACATGAGGTTGAGCTGGTGAAGGAGTAGGCCATGGAAAATACCAAAAATGATAATAAATCACTTGACATATATTAATATGGTATGTAATATACTTATGCCATAGACAATATACCTCTCCATATTGGGGAATACACTCTAGAAGTACCTGAGGAGGTGCTATAATCTTATATATTTTTTTCTATGGCTAAATTAAGTGTATAAATGTATTATCTGAGGTATCATTAATGAGTATAAGAATGGTTACATGTACCATGATATCAACAAGTACATCTAGTAGTAGATGGTGAATGTCAGCTATCTATGGTAAAAAAAGAAGAGGCCTATAGCTACTGGTGTGCACTAAAATCCTTGGCTTAATGGTTAAAAAATCTATGGATATAATAATAAGGCTAGTATAACTATCATTCTAGTATAGGATCAAGATTAAACAAAGGTAGTATGCCATCAATAATAGGATAACTCAGAATAGGATCAACACTAAGTTGTACTATATCAAGGGATGAAATTGTAGTAGGTTGAAATAGTGTAGCTAACAATTTTAGAGGAAGTAAGCTATAAGGATTATGGAATATATCAAATTGATAAGGTCCCATCATGACATAGTCCATAAACAAACTCTAAAAAGGCTCAATAGTGACTATAGGAGTAGTGTTTATGTGAACCATCTTAGACCTATGAACATTAGATGAAAAACTAATATGAGGTACTATAGTAAGGGAAAGAACTACAAGAATAGAAGTAAGAGAATGTTGTAAATAAGAATGATATCTAAGTATCTCCACATTTTTATCTTGAGTGAATCCAACTAAAAAGGAATCATCTAAATAATATCCATCATCATTATCAGGAGTATAAGATCAATAGTGCATGCATTAGTGATTTTATTAGTTGAAGAGGCATGGTGAATGAAATTCTTAGTTTTTGCTAAGGTAACTAGAATTTCATCACATGGTTTTTTATGAGATTGAGGTCATAGAGGAGGTAATTAAGAAATTATGTTAGGAGAGAGATTGTTGGTTTTTATTTTTAAACTTATCTCATCTGGTTCATCATCATCTAAATTTAAAAGGTTAGGTGGTATGTTTCCTATTAATTTAGGATGACCATTATAACCTCTATTAGAGTCGATGGGATAATTAAACATTGTTATTCATGAAATAGGATTCTAGGTAAGGGTTCAAGGGTGGGCATTTTAAAAACACCTCTTTCTTGGAATTGTTTAAAATTCTAAGGATTCATGTCTCCTTGAATATTGTATACAACACCTTTATAGGGAAATTTAATACATTATGTTGATGAGGTGACTGCTCTCATGTGATGTGTCTAAGGTTGATTGAGTTAGATATTGTAAGAGAGTAGAAAGTTAAATATCATGACTTTCACATGTACCATGACTGGGAGAACTATGATAGGAATCTAAACACAACCTAATCGATGCATTTACATTTGGTCATATACTTGACATGTAATTTTCATGGATTTAAGATTGCATTATTAAATTTAAGCATTTTAATAAAATCAGGGGAAACAACACTAGTGCCTAATCCTTCAATAATTAAAGCACATTTGAATTAAATTTTTCCTATTTGTACATTGATTAATAATGTTGGGTCATGTGCATGAAGTAATATCTCATTGGGAATCATGAAAGAGATGGGAAATTTGAGTGAAAGAGAAGTGTCCAATGTTTCATCAACATGGATAGACATTTATTCACATTGTTAAAAGATGCTATCTTCAGATCTTAATAAGGTATCTTCTTGCAGCATGGGTGGAGTATGAGGAATGTTCATGTCAAATAATAATTGAATTAGTTGATTATAATGACGAGGATAAGTTTTAAGATGGGAATTTGAGATGGGAGATGTGAAAGCTAAGTTATGGGATCCCATTCATCACAACCTGTTAGATTATTATTGGATAAACGTGCATAATGTTGTAATAAATCATTTTATGGTGGGTTGGAATTGGATTTAAATTTATGTTGATAAGGTATATTTATTTTAGGTTTGGTTAATATGTGTTGAATAGTTATAGATGATTGTGATATCTTAGTTGATGTGGTTGTATCTTTGGTAATTTCTTATGCTTGAGTGGAAGCAATACCAATTAAAGTTTATGGGGTGTCCACTTGAGGTATATTATTTGTTGGGGGATTAGAGATTATATCAATGGTATAATAGGTATTATCTATTTACACATTGGATTTGATACTTTTGTGTTGTTTGGTTCCACATACCTTAATTCCATGAGATGGGATGGGTAAGAGTCTTGAACAGTGTAAAGCTTTGGAAAATTATTATGGATGGAGGTTGGATATTGATCAATATGAGAAACTACTCTACTCATGTTATTTAGATTGACAACATTCTCATCATTTATGTTAGGATCTATATTACCTTCAACATTTTCGGTAGTAGGAGGTTGATTAGCATTATCTTGATGGTTAGGAAGGGGATACTTGTAAATGGCTAAGTGATTATTAACTTGATTTAAAAATTTATTTTTAGTTTTAGTTTCATGATCTTTGACTTCTATTTCATAAGCTTGTTGACATCTATGTATGAGTGATTCCTGATCAAATTTAGGTATAAGGAGATAATCCATAGAAAAATTTCATAATTGGTGACAAGTTTCATGAGAAGGGTTGTAACTTTCTAAAAACCCAAAACATTTTTGGGGATCATACCAATTTTTGATAGGGCATGTAGGATCAAGATCTCATGGGGAAGGTTGTGGAAGATGCTTTTGAATTTTTTCTTAGGAGAGGGGTTTAAGTACATCCATATTATGTCCTTGAGAAAATATGAAACTAGGATGAGAATTATCATTATTTGGCATTGGAGGTTTATGCTCCATGGGTTTCTTGGAGTAATGGATTGGATAGTGTGTATGGAATCATAAGTATATGTAACACCATCATTCATTGCATGTTAATTCTTAGCTTGTATAAGCATTTGAGTTCCTATTCGAGGGTGTGAAGGATCAAATTGATATATAAGAAAATATTGATGTTTATCTTGGTCGAGGGCCTCTTTCAAGGATTTTTGAGAAAGGGTCCTAATATGGTATTGTAATTTAGGATGAAGATCATTATTAAATAAGTAGAAGAGTATCTCATCAGACATATTATGCTTGAATTTTTAAGACAAGGATTTCCACCATTTAACGAATCCTTATGATGTTTCAAATTCTAATTATTTATAATTGATAAAGTGGGCTAAGTTATTTTCTATAAGATTCACTAGTTTGGAATTATTGAACCAATGCATTGACTAAGTCCTCTAAGCTAGTGATGAAATGAGTGTTAAGTTGATTATACCAATATAAATCATCACTTAAAAAGGTTTTAGTTAATAGTTTGGTCATAGCAAAGGTATTAAGTTTTACCCAATCTTTATATGGATTTCCTAAGGTTTTTAAATGAAAATATAGATCTGTGGATCCATTATAGGTGATAATGGGACTTATACTCCCTATGCCAATGTTTGTAATTCAAGGAACAAGGGTTTTATTTTTTAAGTGTTTAATGGTTTTGTTAATAAGTAGGGGTTATGTTATAAGGTTACCATGTGTATTTCTAAATGGATGAGGGGGGAGCATTGGGATTTTATGCTCCCCATTTAGTAGGTTGAGGTTGGTTTTGGAGATGTAATAACTAGTTATGCATTTGTATCATTTGGTTGGCATTATTAGTTTGAAAGGTATCTATTTGATTAAGAGTTTGTAATAATAATTGATTAGTTTGAATGGTATTTTGACTAGTAGAAGCAACATTGGATGTATTATTACTATATGAGGTATTAAGAGTTTGAGATGTACTAGTATCATGAGATGCAATAATGGCATAAGAATCACTATTATTAGTATATGTATTATGAATTGTATGGAATTGGGTATTAGTGTGAGTGTTTGGAGTAGACCCACTAAAAGCCACACTTGCCATGTTTATAGAAATAATTGGCATGGAGGATAAATAATACATAGAGGATGATGTCATAATATTAGAGGGGGACATGAGAGAGGGTAAAGGTGTGGCAGAAGTTATAAAATGACTTGTTCAAAATTTTGGAGAAAATATCGGTGAAGGTGAATGGGGTTCTCTAATAAAAGGTCCCATTATGAGGTTATAGATGATTGTAGGATCCTTACCTCTATTCTAAGAATTTTCATTGATGAAAAGGATAATTTAGTCATGTATTCAAGGCCACTTCTATCTTCTACGTTTTTCATGAGTAAAGGGTTAAGCATTATGGAATACTGAAGATTCCCATAGTTGGTAGTTCTAGTGGTAACATGGATATTGCTTTAATCTATGTTGGTCACCATAAAATATGTCTTAGGAAGTTTATTAAGATAAGTAAAAATCATCATGTTAGTTTGATTTTGCTTTGTAGTGTCATCAAATATATGTTGCATGATGAAATGAATGAGTTAAACACTTATCATAAAATATGAAAATATGTAACAAATTGGGTCTAGTAGGTCAACTTAGTTTTGTAGGATTAAAAACATAATGGTCTATAAAAGACTGGGTTGAGCTAGTCAACTTAGTTCTGTATGAAAGAAAACAAAACAATCTGTAAAAGACTGGGTTGAGCTAGTTGACTTAGTTATGTAAGAAGGAAAATATAATAGTTTATAATAGATTGGATCGATCTAGTTGACTTAGTTATGTAGAAAGGAAAATATAATAGTCTGTAAAATACTAGGTTGATTTATTCAACTTATTTTTGTAATCTAGGAAAAATTAAAATGGTCTGAATCTAGATGATTTCATTTTATTTACATAAAAGATAACTAAACACACAAGCAACTAGGTCGATCTAGTTACAACGCATAATATAAACCTTATATCAATATTGGCTAATAAAAAGTTTACAATAAAATATATAATATCAAACAAAAAGCAACAATAATGAAAATTATAAGCTAATTAATTGTTTAAAAAGAAGATTAGGAAGTTGTATTAAAGGTTTTGATTGAAAGTGTAGGATTCAAAATATACTTGCTTATTTATTGGATAGTGTCAACCTAATATTTAGAGCACTAAATATGGAGGAGGTACCATTCCTATATCTCATTAAACCTAGTTTCAAAGGTAATATGAAAGTATCTTCTTAGGGCTAACTACTAACCAATGCATCACATAAACAAATGAATGGCTAGATTCTTACAATTCAATAAAGAAATAAATCCTAGGCATTTCCAAAATACCATGAGGTAAGTAGAAACCAAAGACCATGTTTATCTTTATGCTATGGTTATGAGTATTAGGGAAAGATCCTTACAAAGTGATACATAGTATCTAGGAAAAACCAAACAAAGTGAAAAATAAAGGCAAAAACCAAAGTTTGGAAAGCTATTTTAAAGTTTTTAGAATGTGAATAAATAAGCAACCAACTAAAAAAAAGTAAATAAAGTTTAATAATTATCCATGTAGGTTAATTATAATTACTTTAAATAATAAAAATAAACAAAATGAAGTTGAATTGGTCAATTATTTATAGAAATATAATATAAAAAAGTCAAGATGAACAACTTGATATGTTAAAAGACTATCCAAAATGAACATGGTCAAGTGAGTCAAATTAGTTTTCTAAACCAAAAGTAGATGCATAACTAAGTTGAACTGGTGGACTTAATTGACTATAAAGGCACAATTTTATAAAACTTAAAAACTGGTAAAAACAGTACTAAAATTTAAATTATGAAAAATAGTGGGAAAATGAATTTACTCAAAATTTGACAAAAATAAATTATTGATCTGGTTAGAGTAAACTTGGTAAATAATATAGAGTTGACTAGGTCGATGCAGTAGTTTTCCTAAAGATATTGAGTTGTTATTTTAAAATATTTTGTCTACATAAAAATTTGAACTTACATAGGTAAAAGATAGAATATTTAGACATAATCAAACTAGTCAACTTAGTATAAATAAAACTTGTAAAAGATAAAATAAATAAAACTATGTCAATCAGATTGACCTAGTTATTTTAAATAGAAAATGTAGAAAATAAAAGAATCAAGTAGATCAATTCAATTAAATAGTTAAAAGTAGAGAAAAAACTATATCAATTAGATCGATCAAGTTTTATGATACTAGAAATTCCAAGCACAAAGAATTAAACTGAGTTGATATGCTCACCTTAGTTGGAAAACCTATAAAAATATGCCTTAACTAAGTTAATTAGGTCAATGAATCTATAAAAACCTACACACATAGTCTAGCTAAGTGGACATGGTCGATGGAGTATGAAAACTAGCACACAGAGTGTTAAAATGGGTCAATAGGGTCGATTTAGTTGCCTATAAAGAAACAATAAAATTTACAAGGGTTAGGTTCATGTCAGGCTCATCAAAAATATGCAAAGGAACTAGACTGATCTATAACTTATCCTACTCAATAATATTAAAGGTTGGAGAAGGTAATTAACTAACTAGTTCACTTGGCAATACATTTATATTAGGATCATTACCAATAATGGATTCACTAAACCTATACTAAGGGATCTCTTATCACATAATGGCAAAGGAGAAGTTTACAAGACCTCTAGTAAAATTCTATTTTGTGATAACCTTAACTAGGTCTTATGATCATAGTTAATATTAAGCAAGCTAATCTACTAAATAACTATGCAAGCCAATCTAGTAAATCCATATGCAAGTTAATCTAGTGCTCATCAAAGCTTTTGGCACAAATGGAGAAGATAATAAACATGCAAATACAAATCTATTTAATATAACATAGAAATGATCTAAACAAGGAGAGATACAATTAAATCCATTAGTTATACAATATTTACCTATCAAAATATGAAGGGCTAGTAATATATTTATTTTGTTGAAGTGAACCTGTCGTGCCTCAATCTCTCCCTTGGCCAATGGTATTTTGCAATAGATTATTATGATATTTTAAGGATCATAAAGAAAAACTAAATATATGTTATAAGACTTCTGTTATGCATCTAAGACCTCCACAAGACAAGTGTTACTTCTCCAAGGTAAAAACCTAAGCAATGAAACCACTTTTTGTTTGTATAAGTAGATTTATGAGAATTAATGATGTGTAATTGAATGATCCTCTATTTATAAATGAAATGAAGGGGGTATACATATCCATGGATTGACCCTAAACCCTTCCATGAATTTAGTTGATGTATTCAGCTTGATAAACCTTGTTAGGTGGAAATAGAGCTGTTAGGTCTCAAACTATGTCAGTTTGGGCTGACAGAGTTATATAATGTGTGCCAAACCCAAAATGGAGTCAACCTAATCGATGTAGTAGGGAAAATGGTAAAAAGTGGTTTCTATTAGTTAGGGGATATTTTGGGTGGTGAGATGCTTAGGAAAATATATAAAAGTAGATTGTATTAGTTTTAGGTATTGGTATAAGGGTGAACAATCCTACGAATCACCAAAGGTCTGCCAACCCATTCCCAATGTACCTTACAAGGCATGCACATAGAGAGATTGAGATTTACATATTACATCCCAATTTCCTCACTAAATTTAATTATCTCTTTAAATTGATATTAATGTAGTTAATAATGGTTAATTTACTACTACATTAAATTGATTTCATTTATACTGATGTATGGATAGTCATATAATGATTATTTCATGACTCATCACTTATTAGTTAGTTATACATGAGTTTCATATATATATATATATATATTGATCATGCTTATTCAGTGTTATTATGCTTTAGCAATATTTTATTAGTTATTGTTGATGTGGCTAACTAGGATTTGTGTTTGTTGAGTTAGATGCAATAGATGGTCCATCCTCCATACTAATATGGAGGGAGAGTATCATCAGAGAGGGTGTGGAAGATGACTATGTTGGGGGTAGAGAGATTCAATGAGGAACCTTTCACACATGACACAGTACACATAAAATGCATGTTGCTTATGTGTTGATGTTTACATGTTTGATCTAATATTAATTGCATTTAGTTATTTCATGCTTGATAATGTTGAATGGTTTTGATCCATGATTAGATGATAATATTAACATATTTGTAGTTGTGAGTGTTATTTATGATTGTGATATTTTATGTTTTTATGGAATACAGGTAAATTTATATTTATAATTGTCTCTTAGTTGAATTTTTTATGTGGCTTGTTTCTCGAATGATTGAATTTTCCATAGAAAACTCATTACTCTATCAAGTACTTGTAAATAAGAAAAGAACTCATTGTCAATAAAAGGTTTATGATTTTCAAGGATGTGGATTTCTATTCATAATTTATTAAATGAAGTTAAATATTTAAATATTGAAAACCTAAATCATAAGTGAATTGGGTTTAAGGGGTATCCTAGGTGATATTATTTTAAATACCATAAAAGAATTAAAATAAACCTTTGATTTGTTTAATAATTATTGTGTTAATATGTTTCTAATTATTAGTTAATTATTGCATAGTTTTGACATTCAAATGTTAACCCTAAATTAGGGGTAAGCTATCATTATGTTATTTTGATTAGTCAAAACATGCAAGTGGAGAACTAAGGTTTGACTAAGGAAATATTGATAAGGTTGCATGACTATCTGTATTTTTAAGACATTTTACATGTCAGCCATGATAGGAAATTCTAGTGTTATGGTGAGTCTTTATTGAGTTGAACAAAATTGAATCATGGAGGAAGGTTTTCCATGAAAAGAGGGGGTTTCTAGTGACATGTAAATGGTAGAGGAGATGATAAAATATGGATGGCTATTTGAGGGAAAATAAGGATAGTCATCAATAGGGAAGAATAGAAGAAAAGGGGAACAAATTTGGCAAAGGCAGAGTTTATAGTCTTCATCTAAAGTGTATTTCCAGATAGGGTTTTATTCTTAATTACTCTACATAGATATTAAATTGAATGTTAATGTTGGTTTATTGTTTAATTTTTAAGAATGGTTATTAAATTGATTATGATATAATGAAATTAGGGATTTGACCTTATGGAAGGAGAAATCCATCCACAAGATCAAATCATTGATTCAAAGTTTATAATAACATAAACATAGCCATTTTGTGTAATAGAAATGAAAATTATTTTAGGTATTATTTTAAATTATTCATTTTTGTTTATTTATTTTTGTAATCCTTAGGTTAATGGCCTAGCCATAGAAATTTAGTAAACTATTAAAGGTTTACACTTCAAATTCATAGAGTATACGATAGTTTTAAAAAAAATGAACAAGGGTTTCAGTGTTAAACTTATCTTAATTTGTAAATGCATATCGGATATAGGGGTTACTAAGATCATACAACAATTATTAACATTTTTTTAGATTCATGATTTATCTCATCCATTTTATGATAGTTTCAATTAATTGACTATGGCTTAAAATTAAAAATAGTAGAACATGGATGTATATCCATGAAGCTGATTTCATGTTGGTGGACCAATTTTAACCTTGGGTATACTTTTAGTATGACTGTATGAGTATTATGTTGGTAGGCTGTGGGTTTTGTAACACCATAGTGCCAAATACATATTTAAGAACTTAAGTGTACCATATGGTACACTTTAGGATAGTCATATTTGAGTGACTATATGTCTTAACATTTTATTTGTTTTGGTCTCTCGATTCATTGTGATAAAAATTATATATGGTATATCCAATTGATGATATGAATCTTTGTCGAAATTGTTACTCTTTTAACAAAGTTGTTAGTTAGCTGTAGATTTTATAGGAAGTGTTGCTTTAGTGTATACTCTTGGTAATGTAATTTTGTTTTAGCTTGGTGGAAACATAACTATTATGGGAATATTCTTACATCAAATTAAATATTCTATAGTTATCATTTTGTATATATGAATTAATGCTTGGTTAGAAATAATTTAACTATACATATAATTTATGTGGAGAGTAACCATGTGATTAATTTTTAATACTCCCTTAGGCATATAATCAAGGTACAATAATTTATTGTTTTATTTTGAGATGAGTAAGGTTTATATGAATTAGTTGTTGAACATAACTCTTGTTGTGGATAAGACCAAAGTTAATATTGAATTATTTTGTAAATCTGAGTATGGAGTTTTTACCATATTTTAAATATATATGAAGTTGCTAGTCTCTTAGGATAAGAACTCAGTTTAAATGATAAACCCAAAAAATATAGTGTTTATGAATTAGACATATAGACATATATATGTATGACTATTTATATGTAGCTTGCCATTGAGAATAAATTGGTTATGAGCTTTATCATCTGTATATAAATATACATATGTGGTATATATATGTATATGCATGTAAACCCATTATGGGTAATGGCATTTAATACATTTTTTTAATTACTCTAGGTTTTATTCATTTTTTCATATGATCATAGTATTTATGGTGGTTGGGATCTCCTAGTATGAACATAGATGATTATGTAAGGAAAACAAATACATTCATATATGATCTATGGTGGATTTATTAAAATGAAATGTGGTTATTACAGTCATAACTATTGAATGGAAAGTAGATGATGTTGAATATATTTTATTTGTGATATTGAAATTTGAATAAAACCTGTAATAGTGTGTGTATTCTTGATTTTGCTTACTTCCATTGTAATTCATGAAATGGGATTTATACCTGACTTTACATCATCTTTTAATATCTCAAAATATTACTTTATGAGTATATTTCTAAAAGTAAATCCTTATTATGTGAAGGGATACTATGATGTCATTGAAACTTATGTAATATTAATAGTGGGTTATTATTATTTATTTATTGTGAAACATATGATGGATTGTATGCATGATTTCCTCATATTTATATATTGTGGTATTTTTTATAGAAATTTATATTGGAATATGTAGATTCATGCATTTAATTTTTATAATAAATTTTGGTATAAATGACATTAAGAAAATAAAATAGGTGAGTTGGACTTCACATATTTACTTAGTGTCACAAATAGATAGATTGAATGTAATCTAATTGAGTTATGTGTATGAATATGATTGATCTTAAAACTATACAAAAATCTTGACCAAAGTAATGTTTATAGTTAAATAATGTCATTTCACCCATTTAATTTAGTTTGCATGTATTGATGATATCATTTTAGACTATATTTTTTTATGATATGTTGCATATGATGGTTACCTTACAACACATAAGTTCTAGTTGACTTATCGATACTCACATCATTATCATCTACTCATCCATGAAGGGAGGGCCGTTATCTAGTTAAGAGATTATCAAGGGATCTATAGTCCATGGTTGGTGTGGAAAATCACTCTAATGATGCTCTCCCTTCCTTCTAATAATCAACTAATAGAGATTTTTATTCATGATTATTTATTGGATATTAGTGAGTTTATGGATACTCGTATGTTCTGTGGAACACTATATAAATTTAAATTGACATCCTAATGTATAACATTGTATAATTATACTTTTTTTAAATTTTATCATTCAATATTTGATTGGTCTTATTGTATAAATTTTGATGTAAACTTTCAACAATTGGTTGAGTTGTATTTTGTAGATTAATGATAGATAATGATTTGGTTACAAAATCTAGATTATGTTATTAATTGATCATTAACTAAATAAATCAAATTATATGTATGATTTATATAAATGCATTTAGTTAAAGATCAAGGATCTTAACTTTAGTTAAGAATAATCTGATTTGAGTTAGTGAAGTTATATAAATAATTTTTTCCCTAATTTTGGTTGATTAAATAGAAAGAAGAATGGTGCATAGTAGACCATATGGTGAGGGTGATTCAAATACTAACCCTCCATTTGATCTAAATCAGTTGGCCACAAATCAAGATGCAAAGTTGGATCATAATCCAACTAAGGACCAAATCATGGCCTTCAATAAAAAATTTAGGACCTGTTAAGTAAGTTAATCATGAAGAACTTAAAGATCACCATTAGATCCAAGATAAAAATTAATCTGAAGTCATCAAGGTAGTTTAGGGAGCATATCATCTTGATAGAAAAGTAGGAATATGATAGGAAAATAAGAAGCTTGAGATGAAACTCAAATCCACTACCACCACTTGGGAGCAATTTATGGATTTTTTTAGATCATGATGATTATCACAACTATATTTTGACCAAAAGCTAACATATTTTTAGAATCTAAGATAAGGAGATCTTTTAGTGAATAAATACTGGGAACAATTCATTGAGCTTCTAAAATATGTTCTTTAGTATCAGGAAGATGAAGGGTTTCACATTTAAAAGTTCATTATGGGATTAAAACCCCAAATATGATGCTAGGTAGATGTGTATAGGCCATCTATGATGGATCAAGTCTTTGAGAAGGTATTAAAATAGGAATTAAAGCTGAAGTATCTTGATCAAGTCAGAGAGAAGTTGAAGAAGTTTGGAGGGTCTAAACCTACCCTCAAAAAGAAGAATTGGAAAATGAATGAGAATTATAAAAAATAGTTTAAAAATTAGAATGCTAAATTCAATAACTTCTTAGGTATCAAGGAAGTAGAAGGTGGTTTCAAGGGAAACCAATAGTCTAAAAGAAAAGGACCACCTAGTAGATGTTTCATCTATGGGGGTGATCATTATGTCAGGGAATGTACTCAAGGAAAGGTAGAAGATAAAACTAAGGGTTTGATGTAGCAAGGGGCCTTTTAGTAGAGAATCCATGGAACCATTGAAAATCATTAGATTGATTTTTAAGTCTCTCTTATTGAGGCTATAGTTAATTTTTTTGGTCATCCCATTTAAATTTTGATTGACACTAAAGCTACAGAATATTCTATTTCTCCTCAAAAAGTAAGCTATCTATAAAATCTAGTATAATGGCAAACACATGGTCTGTCTAATATGGTAATGAGTCCAAGATCAAAGTTGATAGGTGCTTTGTATAAGTTTATATTGAATTACTTGAATTCATTTCAATAGTATATCTTTATGAAGCACCATTGGGATCATATTATGTGATAGTAGGGGTAAATTGGTTAGTTTATCATAAAACAAAGGTAGATTACTACCTCAATAAGGTAGAATGTTAGGATGATTTTGGAAATCAAAATTAGATTCAAGGTGATAAAAGGGAGTTAAAGCTTAGGTAGATTTATACAATTTAGCTCAAGAAGGCTTAAAAGAAGGGATGTTAGGGATTTATCACTAAAATAAATGAGATGTAGGAATCTAAGGAATCTTCAATAGAGGATTAGCCTTTACTTAGGAAATTTTAGGATATATTTTTAGAGGAATTACTGAGTTTATCGCCCAAGTGAGAGTTTAATTTCTTGATAAAAATCATACCTAGTTCAAAACCACAGTCTAAGGCACCCCATAGGATGATGAATACATAATTGGTTGATTTGAAGGTTTAATTATAAACATTGTTATCTAAGGGATTGATTTGACTGAGTGTGTCACCATAGGGTTCACTAGTGGTGTTTTTTAAGAATAAGGATTGTAACCTTCACCTATGTATTGATTACAAGATGTTGAATAAGGTGACAATCAAGAATAGGTATCTATTGCCTTGCATGGATGATATTTTCAATCAAATTCATGAGGAAATGGTTTTATCTAAGATAGATCTTCAAGTAGGATATCACTGATTAAGAATCCAAAAATATGATATTTCTAAAATAATGTTCAAAACTTGGTATGAACACTATGAATTTACAATTATTCCTTTTAGGTTAATGAATGCTCTAGAGACATTCATGAATATCATGAATAGTGTGTTTAGGGATTATCTAGACCATTTTGTATTAGTCTTTCTGGATTATATCCTCATTTATTCTAAGAATGAGGAAGAACATTTACAATATCTAGAATTAGTTTTGCAGTGTTTATAGAAGTAAAAAATAGATGGTAAGTTATCCAAGTGTGTGCTTTTTTAGATGATGGTACAATAATTAGGACACATTATCTCTATAAATAGAATTTTAGTTGATCTGGTGAAGATAAGAGCCATAATGGAGTGGCCAACACCTAGAAATGTGCATGAAGTGAGGAGTTTCATGGGGTTGGTAGTTTATTATAAGAAATTTGTTTCAAATTTATTAAAAATATCTAACCCAATTACCTATATTCAATGGAAGAATCAAACTTTTGTTTAGTTGGACAAGTGTGAATAATCCTTTTAAAAGTTAAAAATGAAGCTTACTTTAGTACATGTGCTAAGAGTTCATTATCATAATGGCTAGTTTTTAGTGATTGTAGATGTATCTAAGGATAGTCTTGGAGGAGTTCTTATGCAAGATGGTTTAATTCTAGTGTATGAGTCCTTGAAGTTGAATCCATATGAGGAAAATTATGCACCACATGATTTGGAACTTGATGCAATCTGCATGCCTTGTAATTTTGGAGGCATTATCTTTTGGGATCAAATATATCTTTACCCAACCAAACTTGAATGCTTATCAAAGATGATGGATAGATTTCTTATCCAACTATGATTTTGATATTAACTACATTAAGGGTAAGGAAAATAGAGTTATAAATGCCCTTAGTCATAAAAGTTACATAGCAACTTTGGTTACTATCTAAAGTAATTTCTATGATCAAGTAATTAAATTCTCACCTAGGGATAATTTCTATGAGAAGGTTAAGAAAGCTTTGTCAGAGGATGCTTAGAATCCTAAATTTAGAGAGTTCAAGTTAGAAAATGATGGTATTTTGAGGTACATTGACATAATTAATGTGCCTGATAGAGAGATTTTGAGGATTACATTACTAAAGGGATTACACATTGCCCCTTATTTAGGTCACCCTATAGTGACTAAGGTCATGGCTGAGCTAAGACCTCTCTATTTTTAGAAGGGAATTTAAAAGGATGCAACAAATTTTATGTTTTAATGTTTAGAGTATTAACGTGTTAAAGTTGAACATGTGCATCAATTAGGACTATTATATCTGTTGATGCCTAAAACTCTTTCTTTAGGTGAACAACCTTTTATGGGAAGCTTTATAAATGTGGGACTCAAATGCAGTCTGTAAAGTAACCTATGAGCTTTTGGAATTTGACTCTTCTAATTAATCTGGGGGTGGAAAGGGATAAGAAGGAAATATAGATAAAAATGAAATAAACTAAGGTGATGGATTGAGATCTTTAAAGTGTCACTTAAAAAATTGCATAAAATAGATTCAACCTTTGAATATCATAGACAAATTAAAGGAACATATGCATGGTTTAATGCCTATAACTTAAACAAAATCCTAAACTATACATTAATAAATCCCATTCGATTTGACACAAAACACCACATCCTTTTCATTGTTAAGTGGAAACAAAATACAAAAGACCTCAAAGGTATAGTATAGAATATTAAATCATACCCATAAAGGGAACCTACTAAGGTTCTGAAATGAAAATAAGAATTGCTGATACTTCTATTTGAAAACTAAAATTATTACAAAAATGGCCACCCTTGATAATAGTGAAAATAAATAACCAACAACTAGCCCCCTCCAAAAGGAATGAGATTTGAATATATAGGCATACTAGACTCATGAGGAGGTGACACCTAGAAATAGACACTCATGCTCATAATGAGGCCATTATAATCAAAAGAGAAGATTCAGCTCATGAGTGTAGTTGGTCCTTAAAATATTAAATATGACATAAAAACAATGCTCATACGATTTCCACGATGCTTAAAAGAAGCACCATGATGATGTGTCTATCTCCAAAAATGCCTCTGGAATGTTGTTGAAAATGGGGGCCTACTTGCTTCATCCAATGACATAACTACTAACTTTGACAAAAGAAACTTACCTTGGACAAGCGTCATGCCACCATGTGTAAGGTTTGCTTCTTATTTATACAATTTTGTGGTGGGTCCCCTTTCTAACATTGCTAACTAATGGCATGACTTTAAGCCTTAAAAAAATAACTTTTGCTCCCAAGGAGAATTGTGATGCCATGGGTGAGCTGGTGCTAATCCTAGAGGAACTGAGCATTCCTTTGTAAAAATGAGTGCAGGGGTGCCATATGGAAAGTATGTGTTCCTCTTGCCCCACCTATTACTTCCTCAACCAAAGGTGCTGCTTGAATTTTAAAAAAAATAAACCCTCCTTAGATGAGTGCCCAGTCACCATATAGAGAGATAGCACTATTCTTGGGTGAACCAAGAAATTCTTTAAGATAAATGAGCACTGAGATACCACGTGGAAGGATGAAACTTCTCCTAGGGAAGTTGGGAACATCTTTGAGTTGGACAAGCACTGGGCCACCACATGGTAGATATGGGAGGAAGCTGAGACTTAACTAAAAATAGAGAAAGGGACCCCAAGAAAAAGAAGGGGGTGTAACACAAATGTTGAAATCGTCAAGATCATCCACAAGAAAAGCTAATTTATCTAAAAGTATACAAAACATGGATCACAATTTGTAGTTCTTGGTGACTTGCAGGGGAAAATCTACTTGTGGATGGAGGAACCCAAAATATTTGGTTTTGTAGTCTAGTTGAAAAAAAATTACAAAAAGGGGTGATGCATGTAAAATTTATAATTTTTGAAGTAGCCTTTAAAGGCATCCACTCTTCCTCCCTTGACTGAGTCTTCTTCTTCAGGGAATCAATGACCCTATCTAAATTGATGATCTCCTTAAAAGAGATGCTACTCAAAGCCTTAGACTACTATCAACATCTAAAACTCAAACTGGGCAAGAGGCTGTAAAATGGTTTCCACATTAGAGATACTTAACACTTGATTGAGAGCCACAAAAATGGTCTAGTCATTCTACTCCCTCTCTAGTAGCTCTTTTATTTTATCCTTTATGAGGATGATGTTTTCTATAAGGAATGGAGAGGGGAGTCCCAACTGGACCATCTATTCAATGTGCCCTTTTATATCGTGGACTACCTTTTCTAAGGCTTTAAGAAATACCTTATATTTTGTTGTTGCTTTGTTTTAGCTCAAGAACTAGTTAACTTTCACCACTGCTTGCCTTTAGTTGGACACCCCTGCTACCTATAACATCATATCTATTGCATTTTATAGCTTCTAGACTAAGAACTATGAATCTTGAAATTTTAGGGACATGAAGGTGAGGACCTGGTCTACATATGCCCTCACCTAGGAGCTCAACCTATATGAGTCCACAATGAACTTGAGTTATAGCTTCAAGTTTGTGGCCACATTATAATCCTCTCCTAATATGATACACATAACTATTGAACCATTGGGAGGATCCTTATGATCTAGGAGTGAGTGATGGGGTCATTATTTAGTTGTAAGATTTCTTGGTCCTTAGGTGAGGACTCCTCATCCATCTGATGATAAAATTATTGATGTAATCTTATAGAGTCCATGAGACTTTGGTGGTTCTATGCAAGATCTAACTCCTTTTCTTACATTTTAGCTTTTGTGATCACCTTTTTCTTCTTTAGGATATCAACCTAGGTCTTTAGTTCTATGATTTAGATCCATAGTTAGGATTTTTCACTAGTTTCCACTTGGAAGATCTTGTTGGTCATATGGTTCTAAAGGTTAGACATCATTTTATTGAGCTTCACATCTTTTTCCTTAGCCTCAGTATTGAGGTGATCGATTGTAGCTTTCAATCTTATGAGTTCCATCTCTTTCTTCTCCAACCATTAGCTAACCTTGATATAGTCCATAGTGATAGAATTCTACATTTCCTCCATCAACTCAACCTTATTAGTGGGTCTTGCATAATTGAGGTTGAGGTTGATAACATGTATTGAATAGTCCCTTAGCTACATCTATTCTTGGGGCTTGACTAATTTGGGTACCATATGTGAAATAATTAAAGATTATTACATCAGGTCAAAGAATGGCTACTTGTGAGGCACTGTTAGGGCCTTAGCCTATTTTCCTCATCTCATCTTTACCTAAGCCTCTTAGTATTTTCTAGTAGTTTCTATCTACTGATGAAATTGATCTTATGATTAAATATTTCCCCTACAAAGGGGGATCCTTATGGTATCTTGAAAGAAATGGTCACTTATTGCAATGAAGAAGCAGATGCTATTCCTCTAGAGATGAACAGGTGAAGGGTTAGTGTATAAGGAGAGAAAGGTGGGAGGTCACAAAGTAGGGTGGAAGGTGATTGTTCCATAATAGATGATGATGTTGATGATGAAGGCAGAGGAGTAAGAAATGGCATAAGGGAAGTGATCAGTTGTGTAGAGGAAAGTGACATGAGTGAGGTGATAAGCTGGGTAGTGGAGAGTGGTGCAAGTTCCATGAAAACTCTGGAGGGTGAAGAGGGGGTGAATAATGAAGTGGAAGAGGAAATAAGGGGCTAAGAAAAGTGTAACTTATTTTTTAGGGGATTAAGGGAAAAATTAGAGGCTTGTGTCCCAAAGCTGGGTTAAGATAAACTCACCTTGAGATGCCCCAATGAGACCTACTACTATTGTAGGGTGGTTGGATATGGGCACATAGGAGGGGGCCACGTCGAAGGCCTTTAAACCACCAAAAATTATTTCTTTGAAGGGTCATCCTCCTCTTCCTTAGAATGAGTATTCTCTTCCTCCTATTCTTCTATTAAGAAATCACCTTTTGCTAGAGCCTTTACCTCATGGTGCTCATCCTAGAGGTTCTCAAGCTTCTCATCAATGTCTAGGTCATCAAAATTTAGTCCTAACTTACTGAAATCCTACCTATATTTCTAATAGGCATTTATTTTTTTTGATCTAGTCTCTCTAAATGAGCTATGCCCTTTGACCCTTTGTTATTTTCTTCATGGGGTAAAACTCCTGGACTACTTTATAAAAGGACACCCATAACTTATGGGTATCTGATGAGATCTTGGATAGATCCACATAATACTTGATATCATCCTCCATCAGTGAAATTCACTATTTGAGGTATGGTCAGGGCTCATGATTGAATGAGGTGGTGATTTTCAAGGTAGCTATATGACCAACTAGGTCATAGTTCCATTGGTTATCAATCTAGTCGAAGCCAAGCTCTACAAACTTAAGCATAAATAGGTGTTCCTATGACCTCTTCACCACTATGATTCCCCTTCTTGAGAAGGGGACATCATATAGGGCCTTATTCTTATGGCTCACACTATATATTTAGTTGATTGCATTGAGTTAGTGAGCCAACACTAAGGCTAGGGTCCTATCTGTGAGTAGGTGCGAGGGAATGGCTCCTCCTTAAATCTATGTGCCTGAATGAAGGTGAAATGGGCCTCAAAGAACTAGTCAACTAGAATTATACCATTAGTTAGCCCTGACCTCTAGCTATTTTTCATTTTAAAGGTGATGGCCTCTTGACTAAGGTCAATTAGGATTAGGGACATGAAGGACTCTAAAAACTCATAGTAATCTTGTATGGCTGATAGGATGTGGGTCCATGTAGAGACAAGAATCACCATGTTAAGATGGGTGCTCATCTCAATAGAGTTGAAGGTGAAGTATGAAGAGAAGAACTAGGAGTTCTGATATAAGATCAAGTGGAGGAGGGAGGAGGAATACCTAAAGGTATTCAATGTTGATAAGTTTTCCAACTCATTGTGCATGGTAGTGGTGATGGAATCCACTAAGTCCATCCTATAAACCTTTTTATTGCTCACTATATTCAAAAGGAAAACTACCCCTAATTAGAAATAGATGATGTGAATATCTAATTCCATCCCAAAGATAAATACCAACATAGAAAGGGAATATTTTATGTCTTGCATCACAAAGATCATGAGAGAGATGGGTAGAGGAGGTGATTCGATGTAGTTTATTCGAAGGACTAAATTGATGAACTCTATTTGATAGACCTAGGTGTCCCATACATTTTTAAGCTCTTCATACTAAAATTATCAGCATTAGGGTCACTTCATATTTGGAACATCTCTATTATTATATCAGCATTGACATCCACTTTTAGGTGGTTATTACCTATAATAACATGAGTACTAGCATCATATCTATCTGTACATAAGGCAATGATCTTTGGGCATGGTTGTATAAGAGGTACTATGTATTGGGCCACCATGGAGTTCCAAATCATGTACCTAAATGACTCATAGTTGTTACTCTAACCTTTTCTATCATTAAGGTGTGGGAAACCTCCTTTAGGCTCTTTGGGTTCTTAACTAATTTGGGATTGAATATCCCATATAAATAATCTAAGGCCAGTGAGGGGTCCTTGCAATGCCCCTTGGAAATAATTTTGACATTTGGTACTTTAGGCCTTGGCTGAGTGAAGGTGAAAACATATGAATTGATTAATACATACTATGGGGGAAGGTCTTCATGACCACTTGACTTGCAGGTCCTCTACTTTCTCATATGCCTTCCACCATCGGATGAGGATGTAATAGTCTCCATCCTGTAAAATTTCTTTCAAACAATTTACTTTGATCCATCTAAAAACTCTATGAAAACACTGGATATTGGTCTCTTACTCACAATGCCTTACAATTATTCACTCAATTATCTTTAGTCAAGACACTTTGCTCAATTGCTTGATTTTTCACTTAATTATCTTGGAAACTCTCAGGCATTTAAATGTTTGGCTTGATCGAGAGAGATATTTATAAGCTAGTATTTTGAGTGTGATCATCATGCCATTTTTGAATTTGGGCACCCCATAAATGTTAGGGTGACACACATGCTTGAGGAGTAACTCATAAGAGATTATGTGGAAATCCTCATGGGGAATTGTACAATATGGAACATCTAACATTAATGGTAAGGGGAGTGGGGTAGATAACCATTTATCACCAAATGATTCCAAATTAGAAGGGCCAAGGCATGGAAACTTGGTAATGGGATAAAAAAATTATGCTAATGGAACTTATTCTTGAAGGGAAACAACAACATAAAAAGAAACAACAACAAATAACTAACTAACTATATACAAGGGAGAACTGTTAAATCAGTTGAAGTGTTTTAGATTGATTTTGTTAACCAAAATCCCTAATGCTTTTCCTTCTTCATCCTCTAACTTGAATGAATTACTCTGCCTATTACCAATGATGCAAAAAGGGCCCCTCCATAAGGAATCAAACTTTGCATGTTATCCTAGTTTTGCATCCCTTTGGTCGTATTTGAGGACCAAGTCTCTTGGCTTAAAGCCTAGGTCTGATGATTTATTATTAAAATATCACTTGAATACTTACTGTCAGGTGATGTTAGCATCATTCACTCATTCCATCACTTCTTGGAGGCTAAACAATTCTACCAACCTGACCTCCATCACTCCATTCTCTGCTATTTCAACAGCTTTCAAAAGTTATAAAGTAGGAATTTTTATTGCTATGGGCATTACACTTCATGTATACTAATTCATATGGGGATGTCTTTAAAGTTTTTTTAGGAGTAATTTAGTCAGCCTAAAGAGCCATCTTTAGATATATGCCACTCCTTTTATTGGTCTACACCCATCCTCTTGATCAACCTAATGAGATTCTTATTGGTTGATTCAACCAACCCATTTCCTTGCAGGTAGTAATTAGATGAATTTTTCAAGAAAATACCATTTTAAATTATAAATTCAGAGATCTTGGAGATGAGGAAGGCCTTTACATCATTTAAAATGATCATTTTAGGAGGTTTGAACTGCACTACTAACTCCTCCACGAAGTTGAGGATCATATTTTTAGTTATTTCCATCATCAGGGTTGCCTTGGTCCACCTTGTGAAGTAATCAATGGCTATGAGTATCCATTTGTGGCCTATGATATAAATGGGATTGATCATTTTGATAAAATACAAGCCCCATTATGTAAAATGTTCATCAGTTACAATCAGATTCAATTCCATGGGTGAATTCTTTCACTTACCTACAAAGAATTGACATTGTTGGCATTTTTTAGCTACCTAATGACAATCAGAGAACATGGTCAACCAGTAATATCCTACATGCATGATTTGTGTTTTAATCATTTTTTTGGAGAAATGCCCACCTAGAGGGGTAATGCATATCCTATATAATCTTGTTGGCTTGGTGGTTATCTGGACATTAGAGTAGCTCTCCATCAAAGTTCATTTTGAACATGAATCCTTGGACTAATGTGTAGCTATCCCCTACAATCTATAGAATATTTTTTTGTGCATAGGGAGACCATCTAGATATTAGATGATTTACATGAAATAGATCCTATCAACAACCCAAAATTCATTGGTTTTATTTTGATTCACTAAAGCCATTTCAGATGTGTCTTGTTCTTCTATCAGGGCACTTGTGCATTGAGCCAAATATTCATAAATTCCTCTTCCTCAGATTACCTTGGTTGGCCTAAATTCAATGTCTATTCTATGATCTTGGTGATCCAATTGGCCCATTTTTTGTGATCTCTCCTTCTATTATATATTCTCTGATGCTAGAATATATCACATATACCATTATCTTGCTCCCTGCCACTAGGTGCTTGAAATTTTTGAGACCTTTAATGATGGTGAAGGCCTATTTCTCAATGAAATTGTAATTGGTTTCATACCCATGCAAGGTCCTCAAATAGAAATCAATCTGGGGCTCAATTTTCCCTCCTTCCTTTTGATTCAGCATAATTGCTAGGCTATATTCACTCCCATAGACATAAATGATGAAATCTTTGGAGAAGTCAAGATTTACTAGCATAGGGGTAATGGATAAATGATATTCTCCCTTTTGAGATCCATTTGAAGGCTTGATCCTTCTTCAACATCAAGGTTATTGGCCTTACCAATCCTGCAAAGTCAAATATGAACTAGCTAAAGAAATTGATCTTTCCCAAGAAAGATTGGACCCCTTTCTTGTTGACTGACAAGGCCAAATCCCTAATATCCTTAACTCTATCTAGATTGATAGATATTCCCTCTTTATATACTATGTACCCTAATAAATTTCCTTGTAGGATGTCAAGGACACATTTTTTAGGGTTGAAAGACACCCCAAACTCTTAACATCTTCATAAAACCTTCTCTAATGATCAAAATGATCTTCCTTATTAGAGAATATCATGAGATCATCTAAATATATAAGGATGATTTTGTTGATTAGACCTTAGAAAGATATGTCCATGGATATTAGAAGGTAGTCCCTACATTAGAGAGGCCAAAAGGAATCTTCACACATGTGAAGGTCCCTCACTTTATGGTGAAAGTGGTCTTGTGTTGATCTTCTTTGTTAACTCATACTTGGTTGTACCCTAAGAACCCATCCAATAGAGAGAAAATTTAGGCACCCACTACTATCTAGATGATCTATTTCATGGAAAGAAGGGGGTAATGGTACTTTAGAGACACTTTTTTCAAGTCCTAGAAGTCCATGTATAGCTAAAATTCTCCATTCTTCTTCCTCACTAGAACAAGGTTGGATACCCAAGTTGAATGCTTGATTGGATATATAATTCTCAAGTCAATTAATTTTCTTAGTTACTGAGCTATGGAGGATTCAATTTTTGGGTTAACTAACCTTTGATTTTACTAGACAAGCTTAGATCCCTTGACTAGATCAATGGTATGCTAGATTACCTTGTGATCATACCCTTTTAGGTCATCATAGGTTGAGGGAATCACTCCTTCATATTTGTTATAGAAAGACACCAGTTAATCTTTATCTTTTTGGGAAACTTCTTTCTCAACCTTTAGTTTCTTTCCTTCTCCAACATCAAGCTCAGAGTAGTCACTTTTGTTTGTGATAAACTTCCATTTGTGATTCCTTGTCTCATCAGAATCAAATAGGTTTTCCAGGGTGATCATCCCCTTCAGTAGCTTATTATATTTCAGTTTTATGATTTGATCCCTGTAGGCTTCTTCAATCTTTGGATGTAACTTCTCTAAAAATTTGAATGATTATTTGAGAAACATGGCAATCTAGGTGTCACTATCAAACACTTGATAGTTATGGTTGTTGTTAGGAATGGTGGGTTTGATGATCGACCACATTTATTGGTCATTGGTGAACAAATATGTCACTAAATCAAATTGGGAAATGATTATCAACATCTTATCCACTTGGGTGTTCATGGTCCTAGGGATGATTTGAATGTTGAAAGATTTGAAGGCTTCAAACAAGTCCCATATTTGATGATAGTAGGATCTCATGTGGACATTATTCATATCCGTGACCCCTCTCACTTGTTTCACCACTAATTTAAAATCATCAAACACTTTTAGCTAATTATGCCCATACACTCAATGAGGCCGAGGCCATAGACTTGTGGTTTTTATTTAGCTTTATTGTTCATGTAGGTGAATTGAAATTAGAAGGCTCATAGGGTCTCTTTTCTAGAAGGGGACAATAATCAGATGCTTACCCTAGAGTCAGTTTTACATTTTGCATTGTCAAAATACAAAGTACAAAAACTAGATTCACCTTTGGGTCCTTTACTCTAATCCTCTTCTTTCTTTATCACTTTAAGGATGGCCTGATACTCATCATGGATTACATAGGTCTCAAGGCTAGTAGTATCAAAATTCATGAACAAGTTGTTCTCAATGAACTCATTAACAAGGACTTCTTCCTCTGTGTTCTTATCATCTAATACTCTTTCTTCTTCAAGCATTTCTACATGATACATTTCTTTCTTAGAGAAAGAAGTGTGTGTTGCTTTGAAATTTACCATAGCTTCATCTGTTATGTGTTTTAAATGTAATGGCTCAGATAACACTTTCAATTTCAAACCATATTTGGTTCTTAGGATCAAATGGGAGCAATCCAAAGATAGGTAACCACCTATCTTGGCTGTGAAATCTCTCGATACACATAGCCCAAAGACTGGTGGGATGTCTATTACTACAACTTCCTAGGTGAATATGTTATTAGGACAAGATTACAATATTAGGGGAAGAGTCTTGATAATACCTATGATCTAAACTTTATTCCCATCTAGTTGCATCACCCTTTTATTCAAAGGTTCATACTACAGCTGTAGTGTGTCCACAATATTCTTGGGTATCCCTATGGTGATGACACTAGAATTGAACATAGAATTGTGTAGAAGTTTCATCCCCACTATGAGGGTTAGGTAGAATAGAGTGGGTTTAGTCTTACCCCTACCTGAGAGTTGACAAACATGGATGGCATATAAGGTTATGTACTACTGTTGGCTTCCTTTCCTTTGCCTTGTACTAGATTCATAGTTGGGATCTCTTACGTAGGTTTCTCCCAATCTTCCAATGCTTCTTTCAACAAGGATTTTTTCTCAAGAAAGAGAAACATTATCTATATCCTTATTTAATTTCTCCACCACATTGTATAACACTTATGGTCAGACCTCAGGGACCGTTAGCTTGTTTTATGTTATTCACTTAATTTTTGGTATGTTAGAGGTAGTAGTTGAGGTCCCAGGCCTTTTTTGAAAGTCACCTTAGGCCTTTTGAAGGTTTCTTGGGTCTCCACTAGTCTCTTCTTAGATTAGGTGAAATAATCTGATTGGACTCATAAGGCCTTCAGTGCTGGGATCTCACTTAAAAAAATTGCATCTTCATCTTCTACCCAAGAGAAAAGCACATGCTCTAAGGATATCACCTCCTCTTGCTCTAAGGAAATTACCTATATTTGGTCCATTAAGATATAATTATCCACACCTAGGGATTGGTATCTATAATAATTTGGATCAAGAGTGTTCCCTTGTCTTTATTTCTCAACAAATGTTTGCTACAAGTTTCCTCTCAAGCAATTCTAAGGCATATGCATGTCATTGCATGGGAAGCACCATGAATTAGAATCATCTTCCAAGTTATTTTGGTTGGTGATTAATTCTATATTTGAACTTGGTGAGATAGTTTACAAGGAATCAGGGACGGATATGATTTGTAGGTCTTATTTAATGAATCATCACCTAATGATTTATTACCTGATGATTCAACCTTTGCCTTTCTTGATATTGATTATGATGATATGATACCCTTTCATTCTAGTAATTTTGGTAAGGGGTCTTCGAGGGCATGGCCTACTACCTTTTGAGATTTATGCACTCATTAGAGAATTTCCATAGGATTCTTTTCATGTTGTTCATATCCATAGCTAGCAAGGATGAAGAGGATGTGCTCACCTAAGTAGGTAGATAATGGAAGGTAGTGCCTGATGAGGTGATTGGTAGCTCCCCTTGTGGTGACATTGATATTTTGGGTAACATTTTCATTGATGGCCATGGGAAAAGCTTCCTGGCATCTATCAAGTTATTCTCTGCTCTGACTGCTAAGTCATAGGCTTCTGACAATGTCTAGCCTCCAAGAGACTAGAATCATGATGGATATATCTAAGTTGAAGGATTTGAGGTAAAAGATGATGGCCATACTTATGGGTGATTGAGTTACTATCAAAATCCTTTACCAAGTTTTATCAAACCTAGTGTTAAAGTCTATAATGGCTGCTTATGGGGCCCTTTTAATGGTAATTAGCTATTAGAAGAGAGATGACTGGTCTACTTTCTCATTGAACGTTTCAAATAATTTATTGCCTAGGTCATCCCAAGTGGTGATAGAGTTGTGTGACAAATATTGGTAGTAGTTAAGACCTTGCCTTTTGAAAGAGGTAGCTAGTAGCCTTAAGGCCACATTCTGCTATATGACATAATGCATAATACAAACATTGGAAACATCTTGGAGATGTTCTAGCAACACTTTTGAAGTCTTCCTTTAAGAATTTAGGGAGTTATTTCAATGAATTAGTGGGAATAATATCCCATGTAGGCAGGTCTACTAAAGGGATAAGCAATCTACCATTATCCCATTCTATAAAGTTCTTTGGTGGTCCTAAGATCATCATTTATTATGATTTTTGTGTTACACTTGACCCCATGGTCCTTTGGCAAGTTGGGGCTGCTAGAGGTGGTGTTAACAAGCTTGGATTATTCACTATTTTTGACCTTGTAATGGGCCTATGGCTCATAAACTCTAACTTCTAATCAATTGATTGTGGGTTTAGGTCCCATTGAGCATGCTAGAAAAGAAAAACTATTGATGCCTAAAACTCTTTATTTAGATGAACAACCTATTATAGACCTATATTATAACCTAATTGAGCAAAGGATTTTTTAGGTCCTCTACACAAATCTAGACCAACATGGGAATGACCCTAGGATATGGGTTACCTAATCTTGGTTCAGACCTCTAGCATTTTTAATGAGGATAGCTCCTTTGATGTATCACTTATCTCATTTCCACTAAAACCTAGTAATTACAAGGGTGAAAAGGGAGAGAAAGATAATTGAAAGAGAAATATAATCTAATGTTGGTGATGCAACTAAATTGATTACTCATCCACTCTATTTAAAGTTTTAAAAAACACTAATGAGACAAGAAAAAGACTGAATCTACAACTCCAAATGTATTTTATGCATCAATATTTCATGTTAAGGTTCACCAAGTGATCAAAAATTGAGGCAAGTGATGGAAAGGCCTAATTTAAGGCATTAACCAGTCAATGTATCCACTTGAAAGATTCAATAAAATAACATTAAACACTAAACATGAATTACATAACAAGATAAACTAGTAACTAAGATCAAGACTTGACAAGAGAGAGATTTCTACCACATATTCAAATCAAACTGACATGAACATACTATACCAAAATAATAAAATTTGAAATAGTCATCTATTTATCTCAATAGGTTACAAAAATCAATCTTGGAAAAGTCTAGTCATGCCTAAGAGAGGGATCATTTTCAAGGCTTAAAAGCTTGTATTTATAGAAAAAAGGGATGAGAGAGACGGGGGGATGAATGGGAGAGAGGAGAAGGGGTCATAATGATTGAGATCACATCTTCTTCAAACTTTTATAAATAAATGCCCTTCATTATAAGGACAAAATCCTCATATTCATGCACTTGATAGAGCCATGATCATGCTTACTTTTAGTGACTATAAGTACCTATTTGTTGAAGATATGACCATATTAAAAGATGAGATAGTCCTTTCATTAATCATAAATCTACCCCTATTTTAAACCTGATCATAGGTTTACTATAGATGAAAACTGATCCCATTTATTGGTTTCTATATAGCCATAATTACAATGGAGATACACATGTTACTTGATCTCATTTCAACAGCTAGCTATCAATTTTTGATCTTTTTAAGGCCTAAAAAGACCTATTTTTGCCTTTTAGCATTTATGGAAGCTGAGAACTAATCATACATGTGGATCACATTCAAAAGACCATGAATATAGTTGTAAAACATTACTACAATCTCAATGAACAAGGTCTACAAGTTTTAAACCCTCACACTAGGTCCAAACTGAGTTTTAATGGTGATAGAGCTTTACCATTAACAACCTTGAATATATGGCTATGTATGCTTATGCCATTTGATCAAGCTCTAATGGTGACATATGAATTTTGAAACATTGCTTTGGTTCAACCTAGGTCATATGTTTGATGACCTCTACTCAAAGTCTCATATCTTTAACTTTTTATATTGACCATTAATCTTGATCTAAGCTCCTAAAAATGTGCCACTTGGCAGATATTCATTCATTTATCAAGATCATACTAAATTTTTGACCTGTTACTCACTATTGATATACTTTTATATGATTAAATATGATCCATTTATTTGCTTGGGCCCATTGACCTTGTCAGTCACCATGCACTGTTGGATCTTTCGATGGGCACATAATATCTTGCCACTTATCAACTACACATTCAATCTGAGGATACACTAACCTTTTGACTTGATTCTCACCATTGATCTTAGATGAATGATTTAATGTGCACCATTGATCTATTTGGGCCCACTAACACTATCCTCACCTATACACTATTAGATCTAATCTAAGATTTCATGATTTAGACACTTGTTAGCTCCATGTTCAACTTTGGAACATTTAAATTCAAATGACTACTTGTAATAGATTTAACTTGATGTCCCCATGCATGTTCCACTCTATAATTTCAACTTTAAAGACCTATATCTTGAGATATCAAGTGCATCAAAATATTCAAGTTGTAGAGCATGATTTAGGTATGAAGAACTTCATGTCTATGTAATATTTTGGCCTGGGAGGATTTTTAAGCATACTTATAAAATGAACAAAATAAGCACACCAATCCATTTATTTATGATGTTTGATGATGGCCTGGTTCTTCTAGGCTTGCTCAAGTCATCTCTTGATCATCCATTTCAATCAAGACTCTACTCGATTGATCTATCTAGGCAAAAGGTTGGTAAATGGGACAAAATGGACAACATTTTTGGTGACTCACAAGGAAGCATGCTTTTTATGCTTGTGAACCCAAACTAGTTTCTTTATCTAGTCCATTGGGTATGGAGTCTCTACTATGGTTTAACATATTGATCTGAAGCTAAAATTAGCTCCCAACACTTAGATAACTCCTCTTGAAACAAGTAAGGAACAAAAGGAATAAAACAAAACAAAGTGCCCAAGGCATTTATTGAAGGGAAACACATAAAAAAAGGAAACTAACCTAAACAAAGTAGGGACCACTAACCAAGAAAATAGGGAAAAAAAGAAAAAAAGGAAGCAAACTACTACTTGTGCTAATCACTTATTGAAACAAAACAAACCTAGAATAACTAACTTGAAATAATATGCTTCTCTTTAGGATCAAATAGAAAGTTATTTTGTGCACCTCAAAACTTTGAAACATGCTTGATTTTTCTTGATAGCTCTCTTTTGTAGCTAAGATAATTTTCATGTTCATGTCTTCATGGAGAAGCAACTGGTTCTTCTACTACTAATTTTAGGTGCATGAGTTATAGACATGAGTTCAAGACCTAGTTATACTCCTTCAAAATTTGTAGACTTTGAAAGAACATATTAAAATCTTCTTAATTTATGAGATGTTAACTATGATCATGTTGGGCATCTTGGTGTATCTGATTTGACATATCTACAAGGCTAACCTCTAAGGGAGATGGATCTGATCTTGGGACTTCTTGAGGTCACCTGAGCTCATTCTCAACTTCCAAGAGTAGATAGATGTCTAAATTTGAAGAGAAAAGTTGATAACCATGTTTGAAAATTTTAAACATGTCATGTCTTGAGAGAACAAATTCTTCTTTATTAATGAAGGTGCTTTCCTCAATCTACAGTAGACCACATTCAAGTAAAGAATAATTTGAATGAAAGACATCAAAAAAATATAAAGATTTATTCTCATGAAGCTAAAATTCAATTGGAGCTTTTTCAAATTGAATGTCAGAAGCAAGCATATCAATTTCTTGGCCACAAACATGAGGCTACCACAAACATGAGGCTACAAGTCTTCTTTTGATATCTTAGATTGGTCAATCAAAATTTATTCATCTTTAACATCAAGATGATGACTGAGCATGCTCTCAATTTCATCTTGTTATTCATCTTCATTAGCTAATTGGTACTTGTCTTTTTTTACTTGTACAAACTCTTATCCTTCATGATGAATGGTAGATTATATATTATCAAAGAACTCATGAAAAACATCATCAACTTATCCAAATGGGACATCTTTCTCTTATACATCAATAACCTCTTTTTCATGTAATTATTCTTGTACTCGTATCTCAACCTCTACGTCAGATTTCTCTTGTACTTATTCTATCTTTGCATCATTATGGAAGACTAAAACATGTTTGTCCTTACCAAGAGGTGTCCCAATCATGATTTATTTTTCTTGGTTATTTAAGTCACCTTATTTTTTTATTTCTTCTGCTATATTTTCTTGATTTGACTCACAAAAGAGAGGTTCTTTCTTAAAGAGTGACATAGTAGACCATTGAAAATATTTAACAAGATGAGAAAGGTCCAAAGAAATTATTATAGGTACCTAATTTTACTCATGGAGCTACTCTTTTTGGATCACCTTCACCTCCTCTCTCTATTGGTTTACTACTTGAATGAGTTTCCATGAAGGAAAGGCTTCGAGATTTTGAGGGGAAAGAAGTGGAGGCTGAATGATCTCCTGCTTGGTATTGACTTTAGCATCTTAGCTTATGCCTAATTTTTCTTCCTTGTTTCTAGATTGTTGAATCTGATTCCAAGTCATAACCTTAGATTTATAAATCTCTACTTCTGCATTTATTTTTACTATCAGTGGGAAAGAAGAAATTTATTACTATGTTGCCTTTCCAGCTACTATTGAATACTGGAGTTGCTAATTTGCAAAATCAATTTTCTTAGTTAAATTAGCCTCAAAATAATGGACCAATTGGTTAGAGATGTCTCCCTATAAAATTTAAGATGAAGTCCCATATATGATCTACTGAGAAACATTGAGATTATTCTCCTCAAAATATGCTTGTTCATCCTTCTAAGGCCTCTATTGGATAGACTTCTAGGTAGGAAAGTTAGACAAGGTCTGAATGGACTATTGAGGGATATGATAAACATTGGTTTGGTATTCATGAAGGGAAAATGGCAGATCTATGGGAAAATTATGATAATTATGATGACCCTGGGTTTCTTATAAACCACTAGCCTCTCTTCAATGACTACTATTAGACCACTTATGTCTAGAATATCAACACTAAAATTTGAATAGTCTTTCCTTATGAAGGATGCACCTACCTCTTTATCATACTGCAAATTAGATCTCATGCTTTGAATTTCATGCTCAGACATCTCCTCTCTATAGTTCTTGATAGTGTCTATGTTTATCATCTCTTTCTTATAGCCAAACATAGTTTTTTTGAAGATTGAGATGGATTGATTTAGAACTTGAATGGGTTGATCACGAGGATAACAAGATTTATGAGGGTTATTAAAGGATAAAAGTGGGTCACCATACTATTGGTAAATATTTGTACATGGTTGGTGATGATCACCATAAGTCTAATAGAGATCATGGTAGGGCTAATATGGGTCATGAAGAAGGTAAGAGCCATGCCCTTGATAATAAGGATCACGAGAAACTTGATAAGGCTCATCATAACTTTGATAGAACTCTTGGTAAGGATGATTAGGCTCATATGGATCATGATGATCATGTTGTAACTACTGATAAGGAGGTGAATGATAGGGGTATTCACCATAGTTATTCATATCAACCTCATATGTCAAATGAGATACAAGAATTGAATAAAATATTTAATAAGGAATACCTAAGATCCTTATAACTAGAAGATTTAATTCAGATTTTCCATTGGTACTAACTTGCTTGCTTCCAAAAGATGATTAGAGAAAAGACACATCAATAATCTTTTCATTCTTTTAGTTATTAGTTCCACCAGGCATGCCAGAAATGTTATAGACCTAGATTTCACCCTAATTGAGGAAAGGATTATTTAGGTTCTCTACCCAAATCTAGTCCAAAATGGGAATGAACTTAGGCTATGGGTTATCTAATCTTGGGTTAGACATCTAGAATTTTTAATGAGGCTAGCTCCTTTGATGTATCACTTAGCTTATTTCTAATAAAACCTACTAATTATTGGGGTGAAAAGGGAGAGAAAGATAATTTAAATGGAAATCTAAGCTAATATTGGTGATGAACCTAATTTGCTTACTCATCCACTTTATTTTAAGTTCTAAAAAACACTAATGAGACAAGCAAAAGACTAAATCTATAACTCTAAATATTTGTTATGCATCAATATTTCATATTGAGGTTTACCAAGTGGTCAAAACCTGAGGGAAGTAATGAAAAGTCCTAATTCATGGAACTAACTAGCTAATGTATCCACTAACTAGTTTCAATCAAATGACATTAAATACTAAAATGATCTATATAACAAAATAAACTAGTAGCTAGGTGAGATCAGGAATTGACAAGGGAGATATTTCTACCACATATGTAAATCAAACTAACATGAACACACTATACCAAAATATTAAAATCTAAAATAATTATCTATTTATCTCAAGATATTACAAAGATAAATCTTGGTAGAGTATAATCATGCCTAAGAGAGGGATAATTTTCAAGGCTTAGAAGCCTATATTTATAGTAGAAAGGGATGAGAGAGATGGGAGGCAATGCATAAGTGAGCGAAGAAGGGGTCATAATGACCAAGATCACATATTCCTCAATCTCCTCTACATTAATACCCTTCATTGTAAGTACAAATCCTCATATTCATGCACTTGACAAAGTCATGATCATGTCTATTTCTAGCAACTATAAGTACTTATTTATCGAAGATATGACCATATCAAAAGATAAGACATTCCTTTCATTAATCACAAATCTAACTCTATTTAAAACCTAATCATAGGTTTACTATAGATTAAAAGTGATTCTATTTATTAGTTTTTATATATCCATAATTACAATGGAGATATGCAGGTTGCTTGATCTCATTTCAACAACTAGATGCCCATCTTTGATCTTTATTAGGCCTAAAAAGACTTATTTTTGCCTCTAAGAATTTATGAAAGTTGAGAAATTATCATACATGTGGATCACTTTCAAAATATGATGAACACAGTTGTAAAACATTATTACAATCTCAATGAATAAGTTATATAAGTTCTAAACCCTCACACCAGGTCCAAATTGAGCTTTATTGGTAATAAAGCTTTACCATTAACAACCTTGATTGTATGGCTACATTTTCTTGTGCCATTTGACTAAGCTCTAATGGTGACATATGCCTTTTGAAACATTGCTCTAGTTTGACCTAGGTCACATGTTTGACCTCTAATCAAAGTCTCCTAGCTTTAACTTTTGATATTGGCCATTGATCTTGATCTAGGCTCCTAAAAATGTGCCACTTGGTAGTTCTTCATTCATTTCTTAGGATTTTAGTGACTTTTTGACGTTTCACTCACTGTTGATCTACTTTTATATGATTAAACATGATCTATTGATCTGCTAGGACCTACTGACCTTGTCAGTCACCACACACTATTAGATCTTTGATGGGCATTCAAGATATTGCCACTTGTCAGTGACACATTCAACTAGAGGATACACTGACCTTTTGCTTTGATGCTCACTATTGATCTTTGATGCATGATTTAATGCACACTGTCAATTTTTTTGAGCCCATTGACACTATCCTCACCCACATGCCATTGGATTTGATTTGAGCTTCTATAATTTAGACACTTGTCAGCTTCATGCTCAACCTTAAAACATTTGTATTCAAATGGATATTTTCCATAGCTTTAAATTGACATCCCCATGCATGTACCACTTTGAAAGTTCAAATTTAATGATCTATATCTTGAGATAACAATCTCATCAAGATACAAAATTTGTAGACCATGATTTAGGCATGAATAACTTCATGTCTATGTGATTTTTTGGCCTGGGAGGATTTTTAAGCATACTTATAAAATGCACAAACTGAGCTAACCAATCTATTTTTTCATGATTTTTGATGATGGCCTGGTTCTTCTAGGCTTGCTCAAGTCATCTCTTGATCACCCATTTCAATCATGACTCTTATTAACTGATTTATCTAGGCAAAAGCTTGTCATGTGGGCTAAAATTTCCAACACAACCTTCTATAAGAATCTTTGTAGATTTGGGACTCAAAATTGATCTGTAAAGTAACCTCTGACGTTTTAGAAGCTGACTCTTATAATTAATTCAAGGGTGGAAAGGGATAATAATGAAATATAGATAAAACTAAAATAAACTAAGGCAATACATCAAGATGTTTAAAGTGTCATTTCTAAAATTGATTAAAATATATTTAACCTTTGAATGTCATAGACATATTAAAATAACATATACATGGTTTAAAGTTTTTAACTTAAACAAAATCTTACACTATAAAAATAGAGAAAAAAAATAGATAACAATAAATCCTCTTCTATTTGATATAGAACACCACATCCTCTTCATTGTTAGGTAGAGAACAAAATACAAAAGGATTCAAGGGTACCATATAAAATATTCAATCCTACTCATGAGGGGCACTTGCTAAGGTCATGTAGACACCGAAATCGTGTCGACTCCCCTGGTCACTCCCCGTCTTATTCTTCTTCGCCTATTTAACCCTCGACGATCACTTGTTCTACCAACCTTGACCCTGGCAGCATGTAACAATGAGTAGAGAACTAAAAGCTAGACTCTGTCCTCATTGTGCATCTGCCGATGACGGTCTTTACCCGACCGATGTTGCCGACGTCGGTCACTTATCGGCCGACGTTGGCAATCCTGCCGATGTCGGTCACCATCCCGTTATCCGTTATCTGTTACCATTCGGTTCCTGATCGGTTTTTCGAAACGGTTATCAAATCGTCTCTCAAAACCGTCCCCGGGCCTTAATCTCCCCTCCCCGATCAGTCAATCTGACTCCCATTTTCCGACATCTACAGGCTCTCCAGCGTTCGAACTCCAGCATCCATCAACTCCAGCGTTCGTTCTTCCGGCACTGCACAGGGAACTTCGACTATGGCTTTCATCACGGCTTCTCACAGGTAAGTGTTTTTTGTGTTTACTTTCATTCTCTTTCTAATTATTTATTCCCTATTTCTGCCATCCTGAAGCTTCAAACCCCCAGACTCGACCAAAAACCCCATCCCGACTCTGTCTAAAATCTTGTCCCGACCCTGTCAAGACCTTCTACAACTTTCCCAGACCTCTGTTCAGAACCTGCCCCGACCGACGCCGGTCACTACCCCGACCGACGACGGCACTTCAACCGACGTCGGCACCTTCCCAGACCGACGCCGGCACCACAGAGACCGACGCCGGCGACTGTGCAGAACAGTGCTGCATATCAGGTACGCACTTTTATTTTCTATCATTTATTTCTGTCATTTCATCTTTTATTATCTACTTTCGTCCAATATTACGCTTTTTATCAGTGGGTTGATATCCTTTTAGGGAGTCTTCGTACTTCCGGGATCGGGCATTCGCCTGAAAACCCACCATATCTTTGACTAACATCTTTCCGTGTTTTAGTCTCTTTTTCGCAGGTGTCATTCCTCCACAGCCAAAGAGGAGAATCTTCCAACGTCTGATTTCGGTGCACTCAACTTTATCAGGTACTTCTAGCCTTAACCTTTTATTTTAGTTTCTTATTTCTTCTTTGAATGTAGAAAGCAATTTTGCATAGAAACATTCTGGCACGCCCGGTGGGACCCTAGGTCCTCCTTGGGTTCTTTCTTTCTTTCGTTCATTTAGGTGCATTAGGTTTCTTCCTTTTCGCCTCCTTTCGTCTCTTCTTAAATGACATCATAAGCAGAACTAAAACGAACATTTCTTTCTTACACTTCTAGACTAGCTAAACTCATATTCTTCGACTCTTTCTCCATTCGTCTTCATACGAACAAACATTTCGACTTGGACATTAAAATACTTTGCATTCATTTCTGTTTGCCTGCATTTTTTAGACCACACATAGTAATTAAACCGCATATTAAATTAATCTAGATCACTTCATGTTACACGACCAAACCACCTGCACAAAACAAACATTTTAACTTACCTGAGACAAGGCCCGACTGGGATTTCATCCCCCAGCGGATACCTTACCCGTCCCGGTGACCCTACTTGGATTTCATCACCAAGGGGGAAGCCCACTCCGTTCTCTGGTGGAGTATAATCTCTAGGCGAGGTATATCTTGGCTAAGCGAAACCAGCTAACCACTGGAATCGTGAAGTGAGGGGAGCTTGCTCCTTAGCACCAGGCCACGTACCAAACCCTAACACAGACTTCTTGAGCACCATAACAAAACCCGAAACCTTCCATAGACTGCTTCTTCTAGGACCTGACTCACAAAGCCAATCTTCCTCTACACACATATTCTAAGGCATAAGCCACTGTAATCCTAATAATTTACTTTTAGGGTTTTAGGATCTGCTTGTGTCTTCATCTTTTTGGTTCTTATCTGCTTGTTTGAGCTTGTGAGGATGTTCTTCCTTGCCTTGAATGGTTCTGACTCGTAGCCAAGCCAAGGCTCTAGTCGATCACGCGAGGCATCATCCTCTTCCGTCTACCCCGCCTACAACCAACCCTATAATGGAGTTCAACTTAGAAACTGAAAGAACTCCTACCAGACCATCTCCGACCCAAACGCCTATTATCCCAGAAGGGGACCAAGATTTCGCACGATTCTTGGACCTCAATACCGCAGCCTTGCAATACTATCTCGCGAATAGCCGAACGCGAGACTCCTCGGGTAATCCAATCTATGGAATGTCGACTTCTCTCCTCGAAACTGCGGTCGTATCAACGGCGTCCGTAGTCCAACCCTTAGATACCCAGGCTATTACCTCAAACAATGACCAACCTCTTACCAACCATCCAAGTGTGGCTTCTCCTTCCATCGTTGGGCCCACTTTCACCGGGGTTTCGGCCCCCAATCAATCTCAACCCACTCAACCACTTTCTACCCCCTTTCAAAACTTGGTCGTCTCCATTCCGCCTACCCTTACTCCTATCAACACTAGGGTGGCTACCCATCCATTGGCCCATGTTACCTCTAGTCAACCTCCCATGATCACATCAAACCTAGCCATGTCTTCTATCCAACCATCCTTAGTCACTTCTTCTGTCCCTACGACTAGTCATCCGTACGTTGCACCCTTATTGGTACAATCGACTACGTCGTATACCTCTTCCAGCCTCTTTCAAGCACCTTACAATCTAGGAGGCGCTCCACCCGCCAATCCGTCAGTAGATATTATCAAGATGCTGATGGATAAAATGTCCAACCTAGAGACCTCCGTTACCGGCTCGCGCAACACTCTCTCGTACGAACAAATCTGTAACGAGCCCATCCATCCTTCCGTCCCCATCAGACCATATCCCAGCCAGTGGGAACTTCCTAAGTTTTCTCATTTCCAGAGCAAGGAAGACCCACAACAACATTTATGGGCATTCAGACACGCCTGTTACCTTATCGCCCACAATGATGCGTTGCTCTTATGCACGTTTCCCATGTCTCTCTCAGGTGTTGCACTTGACTGGTACAGCTCTCTTCCCAGTCATTCCATCCTCACGTTCACTCAGCTGGCCCAGCTCTTCCTCGATCATTTCTCCATCAATATCACCAAGAAGGTCTCCATCACAGACCTCTATTCTATCCGCCAGTTTGAGGATGAATCCATTGCTGATTTCATCGCTCGGTGGAGGGGCCTTATCAATCAACTTTCATTTTCCTTACCCCAGCCTGAGCTTATTGAAATTTTCTCTCAAGCCTGTGCTAAACATATTTCTTCTACCTTGAGGGTTCAAACCTTCTGCACTTTTGACGAAGCCTTCACGATGGCTCGTAAACTTGAGTTACGTGCCGTTGAGGAGAATAAAGTCAAGTTGCAGAGTAAGAATCCCAACTCCAAAACCAATGACCCCTCTTCTAAGCCTTCCTCGTCCAATTCTAAATCTAAAGCTTCAGCAAATACTGTGGTTGTTAGATCTTCCTCTTCTTCGCCTTCAACTAATCAATTTGAACCATCCACATCTATGAGCGCCACTCGTCAATTTCAGTAGAGATACATACAGCGACAGTTTACTCCACTTGGAGAATCATACGCGTCTGTGCTGGAAAAACTCGTCAAACAAGGGGCCATCAATCTCCCTCAGATCCGACCTCCACCACAATTTGATTCCTCACGCACCATCCCTGCGTGGTATAGGGAGAATGACTTCTGTAACTACCACCGTGTTAAAGGTCATGACACGGGTAACTGTAAAACCCTTAAAAACATAGTCCAAGACATGTTGGAAAAGGGTGACCTCATCCTCGACAATCCTAACGCCCCTCCTAATCAGGGTATCGATATTTTCAAACAACCGTTTTCTAATCATCCACCAACCCAAAACAACGTCCAGACCTTGACTGACAATACCCATGAACATAATATTCAAACAGTCAATACGGTCTCGCCCCTCATTTCTAACCAACCCCAAGAGGTGAGTTCATCCATCAGTCCATCACATGTGGATGAACCTCTTTCTCCGGCTAGTTCTCCCTCAACTTCTCTCATTTTGGAGGACGCCTCGACCTTACCAGCACTGCCAGTTTCACCATCTTCCTTCTTGCTGCCCACGGAGGACCCAACCTTTCCTACTCCTCGACCACAAGTGGAGGGCACTATCATCTCTGCCCTTTACCCGCTTGAGGAGCTTCATTCTCCAATTTCTTCTCCACCCAGAGAAGAACCTATCTCTCCTTCGTCTCCAACCAAACATGAACCTGTTACGACTTCACCATGCTTTAGGCCCAAGACTACTACATTCGTCTTACCTTCAGTCCCACAACCGTCGACATCTTCTCAAGAGCCTAAACCTCATCCCGTATCTTCTCAGCCATTTTCCCGACTAGTGGAGAGACTCAAACTCCTCCCTTTTAGGAAAGTGGAACATCAGGGATTGTGGGACCGTCTCACAGCTCTTCAACAAGCCCGGGCCCTCTCATCTCATGTTGCTAATCCTCACATGGCAGAACCTCCTAAGACTATCAACAAAAATCTGATCTCCACTTCCAAACCGTCTACATCTTCATCAACTTCATCAAAACCAAAACCCTCATCTACTCTGCCTAAACCTATCAAATCGCTTGGCGTTCGCCCCGTCTCCAACCTCACTCATCCACAAGTGAAGGTGGACTTAACCCAGACTTCAACTAATAGTAATCTTCAATCTAAATCACAAAAGACTGCCAAACCACAGAGGCGAACGCCTCCTCTTCCTTCACCATTGCCCTCCATTTTGGGCCCGCATCCTTCAACCCTAACCAGAGTCCTTCCCGCTCCAACCTTTAATCAAAACCGATTGCCTCCTTTGCTTCCTTTACCTACCGCTAGCCTACCCTCTCCCAAAAGGGCGATACCTCTCACGAAGAGTGTACCATCTCAACCTGTCATCGCACCATCAACCTGGAAGGTGGTACGAAAACCCCCTCCAACTTCGCCCAAGCAAAAGTCACTGACATTGCATACATCGATGAGCACGGATCCTTTAGTGGGTTCATACTCTTTAATCTTGCAACGACTTTTGCAAACTTCTAGCATAACTCTTCCACCCATCAAGCCTTTCCAACCTCTCAGGTCTAAACCCTCCTGGTTCGACGACACGAAGATTTGTTTATATCATCGTACACCAGGACATGACACTGAGACTTGCTGTGCCCTCAAGGCTGTCATTCGCCGTTATCTGGAGAAAGACACTCTTCTCTTTGAGGATACTTTCGACCGCTCCCTGACTCCTTCTCATAAACCTTCCACCTCTTCAAATCCATCCACATCTCATCAACCAGTTACAACCCCTTCATCATCTTCACCTCCCATCTTTGAAATCAATGCCATTCACATCACCACTAGGTCACAAAAGGACAAGGTGAAAGAAAAAGCCGCCATTCCTTGGACCTACCCTTTTATCAATCCACCTCAACCGCCTAAGCCTAAGATTTCTATCCTTGGCGCGCCTCAACCCTCCTCTTCTTCTTCTTCTTCTGGACCAATCCACGACTCCATGTTAAAATAGCTTCACCAGAAGCCTATGAAAATGTCCCTCTACGATCTTATCCAAACCTCGCCCCAACATCGTCAGGCCCTCATCCAAGCCCTGCAGGCAGCGGAGGTCCAACTTGAGGACCCCCAACCACTTGCTGCCCTTGTCCACTCCTTAGCCCCTATTGCCTCCATTACATTCAGCGATTCTGAGATTCCCACATCCAACATGGAAGATCAAGATGCCGCCCTCTTCATCACTGCCTACATCGATCAGACACGCATTAAATGCATTATGATCGACGGGGGCGCTAGCATCAACATCATCTCCACCCATGCCTTTGATCAGTTGGCTCTTCCCAAGAATTGCATCTCCAAAACTGACGCGATCTTGCGCTCTTTTAATGACACTACTGCCACGACCATTGGCACAGTCATCCTTCATATCTGCGTTGGTCCACGCACAGTCCCGGAGCTCTTCTACATCATCGAAGGAGAGTTCCAATACAACATCTTGTTGGGTCGACCTTGGATTCGTGCCATGTCCTGTGTCCCCTCCACCCTGCACCGTTGTGTGAAGTTTGAGCATGACGGACAAGTCCACACCATTCCCACTGACCTTTCACCTTTCAAAACATGCAACACCACCTACCGTCCAAACGATGTCCTCATTCCTATCAAGCCGTTAACCCCGGCACTGCCTCCATCTGCGGAAGCTTCAACCAGTTCGTAACAGGCGGTCGCCCTTACACCTCCCCTTCAAGCGACAACCACAGACCCCATGGAAGACGTCTTCCAAAGACTTTCATTGGGAGAATATCACTTGCTGGCTTTAGACATGTTCCAAACTCCACAAGAGTATGGATGCCTTCATCACAGCCCCACCTACGACCATTGGATCAGGATGATCATACCTTATGGTCCCCCTCACCTCCGCACCAACCTCATCTATGGAGGGCTTAATCAAGCTCCTCTTGACGGTAATCCTCTTTCTTCACCTCAACCTTTCACATCAGATTTCTCATTTCTTGGCAACCCCGTCTTTGCACACACTTACCTTTACAGGTGTGCATGGAAGGGTTTTGGTTTCGGACGCTATGAGCAGGGCTCCCATCAGCCTATCCAACCACTCAATGATGATGATGCCAAGAAATGGTATGGTCTGGGATATCATGACCCCACTCAAGACCCTGTAGACCTTTATCCTGAACCAATCCTTGACCAATCTCCTCCACACTCGCCTATTTCACCACCTTCACCTACGGAGTCAGTGGTTTCCATTCCTCCTAGTTTTTTTTTTCTATAAACACCATCCGCCTGGACCCCTTGACTTATCAACTCAATGGGGTATCCAAATCTCTCCCTCTCATTCTTTCCAGCATGATCAAAGATGAGTCGGCAACCATCCACACTGTTCATTGCGTTGACGATGACGCCATTCTTTCTTACATGGGTGCTGATGATTCTTTTATTCAGCGCTCCCTCCCTTCTGAGACCCAGGTTATGTTAAATGAATCAACCATTAACATCAACCTTCCTTCTTCTGATGTTCCTCATGTCTTAAAAATTGGCCAATCTTTAGACGTTCAGGAGCAGCTTGACTATACCCATTTCCTCTCCAACCATAGCAAGGCCTTTGCCTGGACTTACAGTGATATGCCTGGCATCGACCCCACCATCGTTACCCATAACATTGTCACCAAACCAGAGGCTAAGCCTGTCAGGCAAAAGCTTTGAAAGATGCATCCTCGCGTTGCCCTCCTTGTTAAAGAGGAGCTTCAGCGCCTCCTTTTTGTCTCCTTCATCCAGCCCATCGACTATCCACAGTGGGTCTCTAACATCGTCCCAGTCACCAAGGCAACTGGGGGGATTCAGATCTGCACAGACTATCGCGACCTCAACCTAGCCTGTCCCAAAGACGACTTTCCTCTTCCTAACATCGACCAGCTTGTTGATCTTACGATCGGCCATGAGATGTTATCTCTTATGGACGGGTTTTCAGGATACAATCAAATCCTGATCGCACCGAAAGATCAGCACAAGACTACCTTTATCACCCCATGGGGGACTTTCTGCTATCGAGTCATGCCTTTCAGCTTGAAAAATGCAGGTGCCACTTATCAGCGCGCCATGACCTACATTTTCCATGATCTCCTCCACAAAATCATGGAGGACTATGTGGATGACCTTCTCGGCAAATCCAAGCTTCGCCGTGACCATCTGACCATTCTCAGAATCATCTTTTCTCGTCTTCTTCAGTACCATATTCATCTTAACCCCAAGAAATGTGTCTTTGGGGTCCTCTCTGGCAAGCTTCTCGGCTTCATTGTTTCCTTCCGTGGCATCGAGATAGATCCCGCCAAGATTCGCGCTATTCTCGAAATGCCTCCCCCGACTAATCTCAAGCAGCTTCGCAGTTTGCAAGGCAAGCTCCAGTCCATTCGCCGTTTCATCTCGCAGCTTTCAGATCGCTGTCAACCTTTTCATCATCTCCTTAAGAAGGACGTCATTTTTACATGGGATAAGGACTGTCAAGAGGCTTTTGAAGCCTTAAAATGCTATCTGGTCTCTCCACCAGTCCTCATTCCACCTAAAGATGACCAACCCTTCTACCTTTATATCTCAGCCACTCACCATTCGTTAGGTGCCATGATCGCACACCAAGACGAGCATCACCGTGAGCAAGCCGTCTATTACATCAGCTGAACACTGGTCGACTATGAAACTCGGTATACCCATATCGAGAAACTCTGTTTGGCGTTAGTCTTTGCTGCTACTAAGCTTCACCACTATCTTCTTAGTCACAAAACCTTTGTCATCACCCACACCGACCCTCTCAAGTATATGCACTCCAAGCCATATTAGAATCAACATATGGCTCGGTGGCTCATGTTGCTTGCTGAGTTCGATCTCGAATTCATCCAGTAGAAATCTATCAAAGGGCAAACCATCGCTGATCAACTAGCAGATGCCCCTCTTCTTGACAATCAACCTTCGCAGTGTGAGTTCCCTGATGAGTCTATCACTGCGCTTTCCTCCGATGACACCACCTATCAGATGACCATGTTCTTTGACGGCTCCAAATGTCAACTAGGTGGGGGTGCTGGGGTTATTCTCATTCCATTCGAAGGGGAGCCCATGCCTCTGTCTTTTAAACTCGACTTTGATTGTACCAATAATATGGTCGAATACGAGGCCTTAATTTTGGGACTTCAGACTGCCCTCTCTCTCAGCATCAAGTCCATCAATATCTTCGGCGACTCGCAGCTCGTCGTCAATCAGGTCAATGGTTCATACCTCTGTAAAAATGAAATTTCGCAAAGGTATAAAAACTGTGCTGACATTCTCCTTGCATCTTTTGACCATTTCCTCTTGCAAACTTTTCCTCGATCCACGAATAAATTTGCTGACACTATGGCTTCTTTTGCTTCACATATCCCATCTTCCTCATCTGCATCCAGACTTTTTGTCACGGTGCGTCGTGTGCCGTTGCCTTCATATATCTCTCCTCACATTCATCATGTCAACACTATAGACCCAAGCCCACAAGATGCTTGGTATAAGCAACTTATGGACTTCTTATCTCTCTCTATCATTCCTCCCAACCTCTCTAGTAATGCACGACGAGCTTTTATCAAGCGTATTGCTCGCTATACCATGCTAGGGGGTCTTCTCTATAAGCGAGGCTTCGACGGCCTCCTTCTTTGTTGTCTCACCTCCACTGAAGCATCTCAAGCTATTCAACAAGTCCACGATGGCATTTATGGCAGACATTTCAGTGGAAATTCGGTTGCCAAGCGCATCCTTCGTTTGGGCTATTATTGGCCTACCCTTCATCAAGACTGTAGCGACTATGTTCGGCGTTGCATCAAGTGTCAGCAGCACTCTAACTTGCTTCATCTCCCCAGTCACGCCTTAAAAATTGCTCAGGATTTCTGGCCTTTTTCTCAATGGGGTTTAGATCTCATCGGTGAGATTAATCCTCATTCGTCTCTTCGTCATCAATCCATCATCACAGCCATTGAATATTTCACCAAGTGGGTGGAAGCCATTCCTCTCGTCTCTACAAAAGCCGCCAAGATCGTCGACTTCATCAGCACCCACATCATCTGTCATTTTGGTGTCCCTCATAAAATCATCACTGATAACGGCAAGTCCTTTAAAAACAAAACTGTCCAAAAGCTATGCGACTCCTTCGGCATCAAACTTAGTTTCTCTTCACCTTACTACCCACAAGCAAATGGGCAGGCCGAGGCTTCCAACAAAATTCTCACCAAAATTCTCATGAAAGTGGTCAGTGACACAGGCAGGGATTGGCACATTCACATTCCCTTCGCTTTGTGGGCCTACCGCACTAGCATCCGAACCTCTACGGGTGCTACTCCTTTTTCTCTCGTGTACAGAACAGAGGCTGTCTTACCTCTCGAAGTAGAGATCCCGTCTCTCCACATTTCTCTACATGATATCCTTTCCAACGATGACTTTCGTCAAGATCGCTTAGCTCAACTTGAGTTACTTGATGAACGTCGTCTTGCTGCCCTTAATCATCTCCATGTCTATCAACGTCGCATCAAACACACCTATGACAAAAATCTGTGAGAACGAGATTTGAACATCGGAGACCTCGTCCTCAAAGAGAATCAACACGTGACCAATATGGAGTGAAGTAAACGAGACAAATTTGCTCCTAATTGGCTCGGACCTTTTATTATCACGCACAAGTATGGATCAGGGACTTATCGTCTGTCTTCTCTTGATGGACACCCAGAACTTGAGCCTCTTAATGCGTTGCATCTGCGACCGTTCTATTGCTAGTCGAGTACTCGTCCACTTGACACTTAACTTGAGCTCGTCCCTTGAGCAATCCCCGTCCTCTTAATCCTACCTCCTTTCAACCCTATTCCTCTTAACAATTCCTATAACCCTTTTATGCGGTATGGATGCTTTGTCCTCATAAAAGGGAGTCGACCTTCTATAATCTTGTCCATGACTCATATTTTTGTCAAAACAAATCAAGATGTCAAAACATATCCATGGTCACTATATCTATATCAAAATCAAAAAGTAGACTGCTCCCTCGAAGGACAGCTGTACTATCATTGCTGTAATAAATAGACTGCTCCCTCGAAGGACAGCTATTCAAAAGCCTTTATATTAAACAAAAATCTAGACCACTCCCTCGAAGGATGGCTATGACTAATCTGGCAATAAACAGCACTATTTTAGAAGCTTCTCGCATTGATCAGCTTCACAACCTGACCACCAAACAAACGACATCTCTATGCAGGCTTCCCGCATTGATCAGTCTGCGCCAAAAAAAAAAAAAAAAAAATTGAATAAGTCATGGACTTGGCTTGTAGTTATCTCAGGGTCTCCTATAAAAAGGGGCATCGTTATCTTTGCTCTTAAAACGTGTTACCCTTCTTCCTCCTCCTATCACCCGCTCAAGGGACTTCGAGCTCACTTTAATGTCTAAGTGATTCGATTACCGCTCTAACATAACCATGGTCAACGACGTCACGCATGAATGGGGCTCTTGGTTCTCATAACCCCTATTTATGCAATCTTTTTGGTCCTTGTCAATGAAAGAGCAATATGCTTTTCACTTTTTCTACACTTTGGTCACATTCACCTTCATCACTTGTCAATCGACTCAACTCAACTCTCTTTTCAAACCATCAACCTGACCTAGCCTATTCACCCTAGTTTCTATGGACACCAATACACATGGAAACTATCGACCCGCCACAATTTATGTTCAGCATAAACCAATACTTGCCGAAGCATAAATAGACCTCAATTCATTTTTAGCATACATCCATCACGAATATGGAATATTGCTAGGGATGAAAAACCTCTCAACCAATGTTGCAGAATACACCATTTGGAAAAGGCTGCAACATCTTTTTTTCCTCATCATTTCATCCAATCATCGACCAATCTATCAACCATTTTAACCACCTGTCTACCACTCAGACGCTTCGTCTGAACTACATTGGCCTGAGGCCCTATCACCAGGGCTATGTAGGCAGCACTCAGATGACACGACTGTCTTCTGGGGTTAGCTCGACCATTCTCGTTTGTTCGTCTCTCTGATGGACAAACCTTCTTTCTTTCTTTTAACCATAATCTTATCCTTGACCATGACCCATTTTATCCCTTTGACCCTCCCTCCCTTCTAGGGAGAACTACATTGGCCTGAGGCCCTATCACCAAGGCTATGTAGGCAGCACTCAGTTGACATGGGGTCTTCTGGGGTTAGCTCGGCCACATCCTTTCGTCCATTCCTCCCCTCGACCACCAACCATTGAAGATCATGCCTATCTCCGCTGACCTCGACTACTTCCAAGACATTGTTGCCTTGGTTGTTTTTGCATGTATGCTACCTCATGACTGGTTAGCAGAATTGTGCGCAGACCTTTTTTGGACCCTCACAAGTATAGGATCGCAAACCAGTTGATCCGCACTACTTGTGGCTTTTTCGTGTTTCTAGGAGCACTTCCTGAGCCTGAGATACCTGGAACACGACGACCATTTGGAGCTTCAACTTAGATTGAGTGATCCGATCAGTAGACGACTAAATGCTGGGGCCCGGTTACTTCGATTTTGGCACTCCTCGACCCTTGACCTGCGACACTTTTGACCTGACCATCTCGTGCAGTGGTATGCGTGCAATCACGACTTTTGCAGCGTTCACCCTCACCCCTTTTTCATCCACTCCTTGTCAAATCAGCACCCAATTCTCGGTTCCCTTCCCTCGACTCCTGCTTTGAGGGGGAATACCTTATCCTTAATCAGGGCAACCTATCCGCTTCCTATTTTTGTCTTGCAGTTCATTCGAACAACCAACAAGACGAAATCAACCTTATCCCTCACCTGGGGCACTCACTCCTATTTTTGTCTTGCAGTTCGTCAGAACAACCAACAAGACAAAAATGGGCAAATGTAGACACCGAAATCGTGTCGACTCCCCTGGTCACTCCCCGTCTTATTCTTCTTCGCCTATTTAACCCTCGACGATCACTTGTTCTACCAACCTTGACCCTGGTAGCATGTAACAATGAGCAGAGAACTAAAAGCTAGACTCTGTCCTCATTGTGCATCTACCGACGACGGTCTTTACCTGGCCGATGTTGCCGACATCGGTCACTTATCGGCCGACGTCGGCAATCCTGCCGATGTCGGTCACCATTCCGTTATCCGTTATCCGTTACCATTCGGTTCTCGATTGGTTTTTCGAAACGGTTATCGAACCGTCTCTCGAAACCATCCCCGGGCCTTAATCTCCCCTCTCCGATCAGTCAATCTGACTCCCATTTTCTGACATCTACAGGCTCTCCAGCGTTCGAACTCCAGCATCCATCAACTCCAGCGTTCGTTCTTCCGACACTGCATAGGGAACTTCGACTATGGCTTTCATCACGGCTTCTCACAGGTAAGTGTTTTCTGTGTTTACTTTCATTCTCTTTCTGATTATTTATTCCCTATTTCTGCCATCCTGAAGCTTCAAACCCCCAGACTTGACCAAAAACCCCGTCCCGACTCTGTCTAAAATCTTGTCCCGACCCTATCAAGACCTTCTGCAACTTTCCCAGACCTCTGTTCAGAACCTACCCCAACCGATGCCGGTCACTACCCCGACCGATGACGGCACTTCAACCGACGTCGGCACCTTTCCAGACCGACGCCGGCACCACAGAGACCGACGCCGGTGACTGTGCAGAACAGTGCTGCATATCAGGTACGCACTTTTATTTTCTGTCATTTATTTCTATCATTTCATCTTTTATTATCTACTTTCGTCCAATATTACGCTTTTTATCAGTGGGTTGATATCCTTTTAGGGAGTCTTCGTACTTTCGGGATCGGGCATTCGCCTGACAACCCACCATATCTTTGACTAACATCTTTCCGTGTTTTAGTCTCTTTTTCGCAGGTGTCATTCCTCCACAGCCAAAGAGGAGAATCTTTCAACGTCTGATTTCGGTGCGCTCAACTTTATCAGGTACTTCTAGCCTTAACCTTTTATTTTAATTTCTTATTTCTTCTTTGAATGTAGAAAGCAATTTTGCATAGAAACAGGTCATGAAAAGAAAATAATGACTATTGGTACTTATATTCAAAAACTAAAACTATTAAAAAAATGGTTGCTCTTGATATTCATGAAAATAAATAACCAACAAATAGGCCCCTCCAAAAGGAATGAGCTTTGAATATATAGGCGCAACAGTCTCAAAAAGAGGCAACACCTAAAAATAGGCACTCACACTCATGATGAGGCTATTGCTACTAAAAGAGGAGCTCTAGTTCATGAGTGTAGTTGGTTCTCAGAATCTTAGATATGGCATAAAAAAATGCCCATATTATGTCCATAATGCTTAGAATAAGTGTCATGATGCCACGTGTCTATCTTCAAAACTACATCTAGAATGCTATTGAAAATGGGGGTATACTTTCTTCATCTAATAGCACAACTCCTAGTTCTAACAACAAAAACCTACCCTAAACAAGCATCATGACACCACATTGAAGGTTCACTTCTTCTCTATACAACTGTATGGTGGGTCCCCTTTCTAACTTTTCCAACCAATAGTGTGACCCTAAGCCCTAATAAAATAACTTTTGCTCCTAAGGAGTGTCATGATTCCACATGGTGAGTTAGCACTACACCTAGAGGAAAAGAGCATTATTTTGCAAAAATGAGCATATGAGCACCATGTGGAAAGTCTACATTCCTCTTTATAACTATATAGTGGGTATTTCCTATTAATTCCTTAGTAGATAGCATTGCTTAAAGTTTTGATGAAAATAAAACTACCTTAGATGAGTGCCCAATCACCACATGGAGAGCTGGTGTTATTCCTAGGTGAACCAATAACTTATTCATGATAAACAAGCATCGAGACACTACATAGAAGGATGATTTTTATCCTAGAGAATTTGAGAACTTATTTGAGTTGAACAAGCACTGGGTCACCATGTGGTAGTTGTGGGAGGATGCTGAGACTTAGCCAAAAATAGAGGAAGGGACCTTAAAAAAAAGAAGGGGCACAAAGCAAATTTCAAACTCACTAAGATCATCCATGAAAAAAACTAACTATTCCAATAGTATAAAAAATGTGGATTATAATATACAATATCTTCGTGATATACTAGAATATAAGTGACAGGTAATTAGTATGGACTTTATCCAAAGTTTTCTATTATCACAGAATAAACATGACATTATTTTGGTAGTTTTTGACAAATAAACTAAGGTATCTCACTTCATACTGGGTAATCTAACAAATGATACACCTATGCTTATGAAAAGATTCATGAAAGAGGTGTATCAATTACATGGGTTTACATATAAGATTAATTTTTATTGAGACCTAAAAATAACTTCTAGGTTTTGATTGACTCTAAATTTAGCTTTAGGCATACAATTAAAGTTTAGTACTAAATATCATCTAGAAATAGATGGTCAAATAAAGAGGGTGAACTAAGTTCTAGAAGATATTATTTGAATGTATTAAATAGATTACAAATACAATAGGGAGGAGTACTTTCCATTGGTATAGTTTGCTTATAATAAATTTTACTAATTAACATTAAAGATGGCTCTATTTGAAGTTTTATATGGAAGAAGGTGTCAAACACCAATCAGTTGGGACAATCTTGAAGATATGGTAGTCTTTGATCTTAAAATGCTTTTAAAAATGGAAGAACAAGTCAAATAAATAAGGAAAAATTTAGCTGAGTGTAATGATAAACATAAAATCTATGTTGATCTAAAAAGGACAACAAGCCAATTTTCTATTGGTCATAAAGTGTTTCTATGGATCAAGCCTCAAAAAATCTTGATTAAGTTTGGTAAATCAACAAGATATGTGGGACCCTTTGAGGTTATGGAAGTGATTAATCTTCTAGGGTGTAGGGTTGTTTTACCATTAGCTCTAGCTCTCTTGCATAATGTTTTTCATGTGCCATATCTTAAAAATATTGTTTATCTTTTTTTATTTATTGGATCAAAATATTTTACAGGTTTTAGATCCTAAAGTGGTCACAATAAAATTGGTAAGAATAATTGACACTTTCAAATTTAGTTCACATAATAGAAACATGTCATAGTTCAAAGTCTAATGGGACCAATATTCTAATGATAGTGCCACTTGGGAGGACTATGATGAGTTTTATAGGGTTTTTTCACATTTATTTGTTTAACATTTATTGATGTTATTTGATTTTTTGTTATATACTATTTAATTTCATAATTATTTTTTGAAATAAGCATCATCAAGAGGATGAACAATTTTAAGAGAAAAGCTATTACATACTGATTTCCTCACTAAACTTGATTACCTATTTAAACTAAGATTAATGTGGTTAATGATGGTTAATTTACTACTATAAAAAATTGATTTCATTTATGTTGATGTATGAATAGTCATATAATAATTATTTCATGACTCATCACTTATTAGTTAGTTATACATGAGTTTCATATGTCTATTGATCATTTTTTTAGTGTTATTATGTTTTAGTATCATTTTATTGGTTATTATGGATGCATATTAACTACTGTTTGCATTAGTTGAGGTGGATGCAAGAGATAGTCTATCCTCTCAATTGATATGAAGGGAAAGTATCATTTAAGAGTGTGTAATAGATGATTATGTTAGGGGTAGATAGATCCAATGAAGAACCCTGTAAATACTACATAGTATAGTTAAAATACATATTTTTTATGTCTTGATTGTTACATGTTTTCTCTAATATTAGTTGCATTTAGTTGTTACATGTTTGATAATGCTGACTAGTTTTGATCCATGATTATTACTAATATTAACATGCTTACAATTATGAGTATTCTTTGTGATCTGTAAATATTAATTAATATTTTCTAAATAATATTGATTATTTATTAGGATATTTAATAAAAAGTCATTTTCCAAAATTTTAATTAAATCAAAGTAATTGATTTTTATTTTAATCTGAATGTAAAATCAATTAAACAATTTTGATTGAGTATTTTGTAAACTCATATAATTTTATTATTTAGATAACACATTCAATTAATATATTTATCTTTTATAAATAGTCTCTTAATCAAATTTTAGTAATTAAATTTCAAATATCAATAATAATTAAAAATTGATATATTGAGAAAAAATTGAAATAAAATAATAAAATAGAGATAAAAAATTATTTACAAGGTTCACCAATTAGTTACGTTCTTGGGTTTATTTGAACTATTTCATTGAATAAGATATAAATAAAATGATTAAAATTACATACTTGAATACTTTGTAATTGGTTGATCAACCTTTAATGAACTCTAATCACAGATCACAAATATCATTCATTTTCAAAATGATCACCTACAAATATATATCTCTGAAATGGGTAATTTCTCTCTCTTTCTCTCTCTCTCTCTCTCTTCAAAGAGGCCAACACTCTTAGAAGTTTTATAAACTACCTTCTAGTTTTACAAATCCTTCTCTATAATTATATGGATTAAAAAAAGATTTTGTAATAGGCAAAATGGCCTCAACCAGATATATCAAAATTCTACCCCTGTAAAAAAAATACAATCTATATTTCCTCTATTCTCTATTTTCTTCTATTTTCTGAGAAATATTTTACTACCTTTGTAAAATAACCTACAAATATATATTTCTCAATGCTGCTGGACATCAATAAATTTCCCTCCAAGGCACCAACAATTTCTCTGAATTGAGTTTTTTATTTATTTTGACAACATGGCTTTCTGGTATTTCTTCTACCTTCACACATTGGCTGAGAATAATTATTGTTTTCACATAATAATAAGTTTTCTCCATTTTTAAATTATATATTTTTTGTGATAAATGAAAGATAAAATAGGCTCACCATCTTCTAACACATATACGTTGCTCTATTTTGATGCTAAGATTATCGACTTGATGAATAATTCAATATAATCCACTATTTGCACACCATATATACCATGTAGCTTTTACCACAAGATTACCATGCAAATAAATTTGTCCAAATCAAATGCCACATTGTACTTGAATAATTTTAGAGTTAAAGACTTGGAAGAATCTTTTAACAAAATATAAATATGCATGCAAATCTCCACCAAAATAAAAACATAATCTTCTCATTAAAATAAATCAAGAACCAAATATCTTTCTACCAACCATATGATTTGTTGTAAATGGAGGAAATAAAGTGGAGTTTAACTTATGAGATTAAAGAAATAAAATATTTTCATGACTTTATTTAACAAGCCTCCAAGATGTCAACACTACATTTCTTTGGTAGAATAAAGACTTGGATTAAAAAAAAATATGCAACCATGCTTATCTTAAATAACTCATGATTAAACTACCACATTGATTATTTAAAAGAATATTTATATCTTTTTGATAATATAAGAGTGGTAGGATTTTTAATTTATGAGATAAATATTTAAAAATATATCCCATGGCTATTTTAAATACTATCCATGTGGGAGTGGGAAAAGTATATTTTTAAGACTTGGATAAATAAAATATTCAATGGTAGATTAAAACTATTACATAAGATATTTAATTAATTAAATATGTCCCATGGTAAAATAAAAGATACCATTATATAGAATATTAATTAATTAAATATATATCCCATAGTAAAATTAAAAAAAGACCATTAAATAAGGTATTAATTATATATATATATATATCTCATGATAAAATAAAAAATATCATTAAATAGAATATTAATTATTTATATTGAATCATATGAAGAGTGAAAATATTTCAGATCAAACCTCTTCAATAAGACCCTTTTGGTCTCCAAAAGGTCAAATCACTATTTGAAACTGCAAATAATACTTCTAAAAAATATCACTATAAAATATTATGTTAACAATTTAAAAATCAAACTGAATCTCTAAAATACTAGTGAAAGAAATATCTACCCAATATCAAATTGTAGATAGAAGGAAATTGCCTGATCAATATATATAATGAAATGCAAATTTTCTCAAAATAGACATATTGATCATGCCCCATATAATCTACATATACTGTTATCAAGGTTTAATTTTTTTTAAAAAAAAAATCTAAAAGTTATAAAATAATTCAAGCATGATAAACTTGTCCCTTAGATTTTCTCTACAAGTTACTCCAATAAACTAAATTCAAATCATTTGAGAATACTTTCAAATTTAAATATGAGTTAATTCTTTTTTCAATGCATCAGGAACTCAAAAACTTACTTAAGAGAATAAATAGAGCTTAACAAAACCATAAATATGATAAATAAGTCTAATTATGATAAATATGTCACTTGAATTTTCTCATAGTTGGTAGCTCTAAAAATTATGTTCAAGACCAAATTGTATTGCTTTTAATTTCAATAGAATACCAAAACTACTTTGAAAATTTGCATGGTAATTAATACCATAGTTATGCAAAATTACCACTAAAAAAGAAATGATCATTACCATCCAAATTAAAAATGAATGGAGTCAATTATAGATAATCAATAGACAAGTGGCCTTTGTCTTATTTTGATTTCAAAATTGATGGGTTTGAAACAACTTCCTTATTGCTTACGGATGCATCATTCTTCATGATTGTCTTTCTGCAATACTTAGGACATAGTTATGGATGTAATACCCAAAATTTATCATTTTGGTGACCACTCAGATTACAACGAATACAATAATTATTAACCATTTTTTTCCATTTATAAAACATAGATATCTTACTAACTAGTTTTCTTTTCCAATATAAAGAAACATAGTGATTATCTAATCCACAAAAATTGCATGGATATTTAGACAAAAATTCTTGTGATAATAAATCCTTATTTTCATCATTGAAATATATGTTAGAATATTTACTAAGTTTATGATAGTGTGATGGTTAAATTTTTGAACATTTCTCAACTCTATGTCCACTCTTGTGATAATGAGTGCAAAATTTCCTCTTGTCCTTCTTTTTGGATGAGAAAACTTATTTACCATTTTTTGCCTCTAAATGAGGAGATCAATCATTAGCACTTAACCTATCTTTTACAATAGGTAACAACCTCTTTAATAGATATTTTATCTTCCAACAATAAGCAATAGAATGATTACTTAACCCACAAAAGGTACAAGGAGAAGTATACCACATTTTGTATATATCATAACCATATTGTTCAAACTAAAAGATTGCATTAAAAGTTTTAAAATTTATCAAATTCTTAGTTCTATGTGTTGTGTAAGAAAGAGGAGGTGGAATCTCAATACCTCTTCTTATAGTTCTCTTACATGTCACATCCAACTGTGATGGTTTATTCTAAAAAATTAGTGACTTATATTCTTGGTAGTTAGAAGCTTGTATTTCTACTACATATTTAGAACTTTATTTCATTTTTATTTGCTCACTAGTATACCCCAAACCTATAAAATGAGGCATATCCTCTACCTATATGGGGTTAGTTATGCATTATCCATTTTTACTAAGGCCTCTTCCTTCAAATCCCATTTTATTTAATAGTTTAGACCATATACCCTTAATGTGTTTTCCAAAAACACCAAAAGAAATATCTAAAATTGAATGAGAGGAAGTACTATATGATGAATTACTTATAGTGTATTCATTTATCATTATTTTTACGTCTGATGTGGAAGAATATTTCTTCATTCATTCACCATTCTGAAACTTTTCCAAGAGCTCATCCTTGGTCTACAAATCATATTTCAAATTTTCAATCTCCTTTTTCATGGAGTAGAATTTTGATCTCAAGAGAGAGTTCTCTCTTTTCATTTGTTGATTATATGACTCAAGCTCATCGAGCTTTTCTTAGTTTGACAACTTGCCCATAGTTCACCTGTTCTTATATTCAACACACAACTGAACCAACTACAATAATTATCAAATAACAAACTATTAACCATAGGTAAATGACAATCTTAAATCTCTTTGATCAACTACTCTGATACCAAATTGATTCATAAATAGTAATTAGTTTTTGCTAAACAATACTGCTTATTTAAATTGGATTTTTAATAATAAGTCATTTTAATTTTTTTTAATTAAATCAAAGGAACTGACTTTTATATTAATCTGAATGTAAAATTAAATAAAATATTTTGAATGAGTATTTTTTAAACTCATATAATTTTATTATTCAGATAACACATTAAATTAATATTTTTATCCTCTACAAATAGTTTGTTAATCAAATTTTAGTAATTAAATTCTAAATATCAATAATAATTAAAAATTGATATATTGATAAAAAAACTAAAATCAAATAGAGACCAAAGATTGTTTATGGGGTTTACCAATTAGCTACATCTTCAAGTTCTTTCAAACCATTCCATTAAATAAGATGTAAATATAATGATTAAACTTGCATCTTTGAATAATTTACAATTGGTTGATGAAATTTTGAAGAACTTTGATCACATATCACAAACATCTTTCATTTTCAAAATGATCACCTACAAATATATATCTTCTAAATGAGAAATTTCTCTCTTCAAGGAGGCCAACACTCTTAGAAGCTTTATAAACTACCTTCTAGTTTTACAAATCCCTCTCTATAATTATACAGATTAAAAAAAGATTATACAATAAGTAAAATGGCCTCAACTGGCTATATCAAAATTCTACCTCTATTAAAAAATACAGTCTATATTTCTTTTATTCTTTATTTCCTTGTGTTCTCTGAAAAATCTTCCACTACCTCTCTACAATAATATATAATTATATATTTCTCAACACTACTAGACATTAATAAATTTTCCTCTAGGGCACCAATAATTTTTCTAAATTAAAGTTTTTTATTTCGATAGCATGATTTTCTAGTATTTCCTCTACCTTTACACATTGGCTAAGAATAATTATTATTTTCTCATAATAATGAGTTTTCCCTATTTTTGGGCTAGATTTTTTTTGTGATAAATACAAGTCAAAATAAGTTCACCATCTTCCAACGCATATCTACTACTCTATTTTTATGCCAAAATTATTGACTTGGTGGATAATTCAATATAATCCACTATATCCATGCCATATGTACCACGAGATTACCATGAAAATAAGCTTGTTCAAATTAGATGCCACTTTGTCCTTAAATAATCTTAGAGTTAAAGACTTGGGATAATCTTTTAACAAAATACTAATATGCATGTAAATCTCCATCAAAATAAAAACATAATCTTCCCACTAAAATAAATCAAGAACCAAATATACTTTCACCAACCATATGATTCTTTACAAGTGAGAGAAATAAAGTGGAGTTTAACTTATAGGATTAAAGAATTAAAATTTTCTCATGACTTTCTTTAACAAGCCTCTAAGAAGTCAATGTCACATTTTTTTGGTGGAATAAAGGCTTGGATTTAAAAGAAAACATGTAACCATGCTTATCTTAAATAACCCATGATTAAACTAATACATCAATTTTTAAAAAGAATGTTTATATCTTTTTGATAATAAAAGAGTGGTAGGATTCTTGATTTATGAGATACAAATTTAAAAATATATCCTATGGCTTTTTTAAATAACTATCCACATGAGAGTGGGAATAGTATATTTTGAGACTTGGATAAATAAAATATCTAATGATAGATTAAAATCATTAAATATAATATTTAATTAATTAAATATATCTCATGGTAAAATAAAAGATACCATTAAATATGATATTAATTAATTAAATATATATCTCATGGTAAAATAAAATAAATCATTAAATAAGATATTAATTAATTATCCTGAACCATATAAAGAGTGAAAATTCTATGGATCACTTTATGATTATGATATTTTATGCTATTGTATAATACATGATAATTTAAAATTATAATTATCTCTTAGATAAATTCGATATGTGATTTGTTGACTGCATGATTTATTTTTCCATAACAAACTCCTTACTCTGTCGAATACCTATAAATAATCAACAAAAAACTTTTTGTTAATAAAAGATTTTCTAGGATGTGGATTACTATTCATAATTTATTAAATGAAGTTAATCATTTAAACATAAAAAATAAATCATAAGTGAATTGGGTTTAAGGGGTATCCTAGGTGATATTATTTTAAACACTAAAAAGGGGTTAAAATAAATCTTTGATTTGTTTAAAAATCACTGTGTTAATATGTTTATAATTATTAACAAATTATTATTATTTTGACATTCAAATGACAACCCTAAATTGGGGGTAAGCTATCATTATATTATTTTGATGAGTCAAACCATGCAAGTGGAGAACTGGGCTTTGACTAAGGAACCCTTGCTAAGTTTTCATGACTATCTATGTTGTTATGAATTATTAGATGTTAGCCATGCTAGGATATTCTAGTGTTTATGATGATTCTTTCTTGAGTTGAATAGAATTAAATCACAGAGGAAGGTTCACCATGAAAAGAGGGGTTTCTAGTGGCATGTAAATGGTAGAGGATAAAATAAAATATTGATGGGTATTCAATAAAAAATAAGGACAATCATTGATAAGGAAGAATAGAAGAAAAGGAGACTGAATTTGGAAAAGGTAGAGTGGAAAGTCTTCACCTGAAGGGTATTTTGAGGTAGGGTTTTTTTCTTGATTACCCCACACAATTATGTTAATGTTGGTTGAATATTTAATGTTTAGGAATGATTATTAAATTTATTATGATATAATGAAATCAAGGATTTGACCTTGTGGAGGGAAAAATCCATCTACATGATTGAATTATTGATACAAAGTTTATAATAACATAAACATAGTTATTTTGGGTATTAGAAATAAACATTATTTTAGGTGCTATTTAAAATTATTTAGTTATGTTTATTTATTTATTTTTGTAAGCCTTAGGTTCATGGCATGGCCTTAGAACGTTAATAAACTATTGAAGGTCTCCACTTCAACTTCATAGAGTATATGACAATTTTAATAAAATGAGCAAGGGTTTCAGTGTTAAAATTACATTAATTTTTAAATGCATATTAGCTATTGGGGTTACTAAGATTGTATAACCATTCTTAACATTCTATAGATTCATGCCTTGTCTCAGCCATTTTATGACAGTTTCATTTAATTGATTGTGGGTTAAAATTCAAAATGATACAACATGGATGTATATGCATGATGTAAATTTCATGTTGGTGGACCAATTTTAACCTCAGGTATACTTTTAATATGACTATATAATTATTATGTTGGTAGGCTGTGGGTATTGTAACACCATTGTGATGAATAGATATTTGATAACTTAAGTGTACCATATGGTGAACTTTAGGATAGTTGTATTTGAGTGACTCTATGTCTTAAGATTTTATTTATTTTAGTCTTTCGATTAATTATGAATAGAAGAGTATATGGTATATCTAGTTGAGTATAGAAATCTTTGTTGAAAATTTTAATCTTCTAACAAAGTTGTTAGTCAACTATAGGTTTTATAGGAAGTGTTTCTTTGGTGTATACTTTTGATAATGTCATTTTATTTTAGCCTATTAGAAAAATAACTATTGTGGGTAGATTATTACATCAAATTAAATAATCTACAGTTATCATTTTGCATATAAGAATTTATGCTTGGTTAGAAATAATTTAGTTGTACATATAATTTATGTGGAGAATAACTATGTGATGAATATTTTTTATTACTTTATTAGGCATATATTTAAGGTAACATAGTTTATTGTTGTAAGTTAAGATGAGTAAGGTTTAAATGAGTTAGTTGTTGAGCATAACTCTTGTTTTGGTTAAGACCAAAGTTAATAATAAATTATTTTTCAAATTTGAGCATGAAATTTGTACCCTATTTTGAATATATATGAAGTCAACAGTCTCTTAAGATAATAACTTATTTTATATGATAAACTTGAAAACTATAGTGTTTATGAATTACACATATAGACATATATATGTATGACTGTTTATATGTAGCTTGCCATTGAGAATAAAGTGGTTTTGAGCTTTATTATCTTTATATAAATGGACATATGTGGTATATATGTGTATATGCATGTACACCTAGTATGGGTAATGGGATTGAATAAAAATGTTTAATTACTCTAGGTTTTATTCATTTGTTCACATGATCATAATATTTAAAGTGGGTAGGAGATCTTAGTATGAACATAGATGATTATGTAAGGAAAATAATTGTATTCATATATGATCTATGTTGTATTTCATTCAAATAAAATGTGATTATTATAGTGATAACTATTGAATGGAAAGTAGATGATGTTCAGTATATTTTAGTTATGCAAATGAAATTTGTATATAACCTTGAAGAGTAAGTGAATTCCTAGTTTTGCTTACTTCCATTGTAAATCATGAAATGAGACTTATACCTAAACTTTGCATCTTATTTGATTATCTTAAAATATTACTTGATGAGCAGATTTATAAGAGTATAGATTATTATGTTGTCATTGAAACTTATGGAATATGAATAGTGGGATGTTATTTTGTATTTATTGTGAGGCATATGATGGATTGTATGTTTGATTTATTCATATTTATATGTTGTGGTATTTGTATGGAAATATATATTGGAATCTGTGGATTTTTGAATTTAATTTACATAATAAATTGGTATTAATGACACTAATAAAATAAAATAGGGGAGACAAACTTCATGTATTTATATAGTGTTACAAATACATATATTAAATATAATCTTATTGAGTTGTGTGTGTGCATATGATTGATCTGAGTGATCTTAAAACTATATGAAAACTTTAGCCAAAATAATGTTTATAGCTAAAAATTGTCATTTAATTTATTTTTTAGTTTTCATGTATGTTTGATATCATGTTAGAACATATTTATTTATGATATACTACATCTGAAGGTTATCTTACAACATATGGGTTTTAGTTGACCTCTAAATAATCACACCATTATCATCTGCTCATCCATGAAGGGAGGGACAATCCTTAGTTGGGATATTGTGTATGGGACATATGTTTCATGGTTGGTATGTTAAAGCACTCTGATTATCTTCTTTCTCCCCTCTAGTAGTCAACCAATAGAGACTTTTATTCATGACTACCTACTAGATATTGGCAAGTTCATGGATTCTTGTATGTTCCATGGAACATTGTATAAGTGTAAATTGATATCAATATGTATAGCATTCTGTAATTGTACTTTTATTACATTTTATGATTCAAAAGTTGGTTGGTCTTATTATATAAATTTTGATGTAAATTTTTAGTAGTTAGCTGAGTTACATTTGCAAATTAATGATATGTAATGATTTGGTTATGGAATCTAGATTTATGTTATTAATTGATCATTAACTAAATGAATTAAATTATATGTATGATTTATACATATGAATTTAGTTAAAGATCAGGTATCTTAACATTAGTTAAGAATAATCTGATTTGAGTTAGTGAAGTTAAATATATATAAAAAATCCCTAATTCTAGTTAAACCTAATGGGGTTATAACACTACAAGAGAGAAGGTATCAATAATTGATAAATTTTAAAAATATTATGTATACACACTTTTATTCATGATTTTAAGACAAAAATTGTAAAATAAAGGGTGATTATTAAAACTTAAGATTATGTATACTTGGGTCCTAAGGTCAATTTATGTTTCTGTGGGGGGCACAATATATAATTTTTAAGAACAAATGGGTCGCTATTTTGAAATTTGAAAATAGGGTGTGTTGGCATGTTGGCCACAATAAATGGTGATTCAATGGAGACATGCATTTGAATATTTAAGGACCCATAATTTATAGTTTAAAGATTTTAAATATTTTAAAACCTTATAATAAATAAATAAACAAAACATAGAGCTAAAATAGACTTAAAAAATAACATGCAACATAATCACCCTTCTCATTTTTTAGATCTTGTGAATACTATTTCCATTATTGTACGAGTTTTATCAATGATTAGACAAAATATAAGGTTTATTTGCAATATATATTATTTATCTTTTATATTTTGAGTACTAGTTTGTGGGAAGCCAAGTATTTCTCTGCTTCCAGCTAGATGTCCATAGCCATGACAAAGTTTACTTGAATCACCCTTCCTCTATCCATGTTTTATTTTAATTTTTTTTAAGAACTTTTTATTCGAAAAAAGGTTAGGATAAACAATTAGATGGGTATATAAGAATAATTTTCATTGTGTATCAAATAAATAGCTCATACTTTATATTTCTTAATGTTTATTATCTCTCAAACAATTCTTAATCATGTAATTGTGCAATTGATCTTTCAGAATGAGAAGTCTTTCTAAAATTTGCACGAAAACATCAAAGTAAATTTCATCAATCTGATAAGTTTATTCAATTTAGATAAGATCCTCATTCAATTTTGATACATATCTTGATTCCAAGATTCAAGTAAAATATGAGCAATCCATGAATATCCAAAAGTGTGAATAATTATCCACTAAGTGAAATTTTAGTAAGATGTCTACAAGTGGTCATGAAGACCTTATTTGGAAAATCAATAGATTGAAGAGAAATATAATCTAGGAAAGTAATCAATTGAATCTAGGAAAACAAGAAACTTAATTTCAGAAATAAAAAAACCTAATATACCCTTAAACTAAAACTCAATTATTCTAAAGTGCTCTCAGTTGGATTAACCATAAAATAGTTCTTTAGGTACTAACCATTAAATGTAAAATTTAAATCATGACCTTGAAGATTTTTTAATAAAAGAAAATTGTTACCCATGACTTTTGAGATCTGATATGGTCTAATCCATAAAGGAGTGAACATATCATGTTGTCTTTTATTATAATGCACTTTTCCCCATAGGAGAAATAATATCTAAAATTATGAAAACTTTGACATTGGATCTTTTAAAAAATCATATTTTGATAATGTCTTGGTGTTAGTTAAATTTATAAAAGGCTTCCATTTATGCATCTTCCATTTGGACAATGTCTAGCAATATTGACTAAATATTTCATCATCTTCTATATACTCTTGCATAAATTGATATGTTGTTAACTTGAGAATGATACAAAAAATTCATTATTTATATTATACTAATAGAAAAAGTGAACCTCTAAGGGATTGCTTATGTTGGGTTCTATTTACCCATAATGCATATGTCAATGATAAGTGACATTCTCTTAGTTTTCTCTTTATAGGATTTATTGGCTAATTTTGACCCCCAAGGTCAAAAGGCTAACTCCTATAGGTAAAAAATTGCTTGTCATGTCTTGTTAGCTCTATTAATAGTTTTTTCATGACTTATTAAGTTTTAAAATAGTATTTTCAAAGTCTATTAGCAAAGTTTAAGGTTTATTTGTCAAATTTAAGTTAATGTTGTATCTTGGTCTTGTACCATCCTAGTTAGGCCGTGGTGAGAGAAAGGGTTGTTCAAAAATTTTCATAGGTTATTAGGGCCCCTCAATGTGATATTCTTATCTTCATCATCTTTTATAAATATTTCACATGTGTTTGGAAAGTTTAAGATTATTTTTCAAACTTTAAGTTAAATTTTAATGAAAAAAATATGATTTTGGCTAACTCTAACATATATCAAATATCCAAAAATGAATGATATATAAAATAAAATTTACAAGGTTATTGGAGGAATTATTATCACATATATCAGGATGTTAAAAAGTGATTAGTTTCTTGCAATGTAATACAAAATAAGGGAGTTTCATTCACTTATATGGACTTGAGAAACTCACTTTGAGGTGAAAATAGTTTATAGGATTCTATTGGGATTATACACATCAAATACAAGATTAGATTATAGGTACAGGTCCTAAAAATGTAGAATTTGCTTCAAAACCTCCATCACTCTCTTCACAACATAGAAAAGGTAAATTTCCTATGGATGGTATGACTAGGAGAGATTTAGTGTCTAATCCTTTTTACAGAGGATGGGGTCCTAATAATATTAAAATATGTATAATTGGTTTGTATATCCATTCTCCCTCCTTTATGAACAATCATTAAGAAGGCATGGTAGTCTAGAAAAGTTAGTCAACACCACAAGCTCATTTTTCTTCTTTGAAATGGAAGATTAAATCAAGATGAATGTATGAAAACAATTTTTTAGGGTCTATAGGGTATTTTTAGACATTTCATGTGCTTATCTAAGCCTTAATTGACACGTGTGGGCTCAATTTGATAAGAAAACTCTTCCTTGGCACAATTTGCAAGATGACTATCACTTTCACTCATTATTTCAATGTTTCCCATAGGGTCTAATGCATCCAAGTGATTTTATAATGTAATCCACCATCCTTTTAGTTAATTAAGTGCTATACAACATATCTATTTATCTTCTACCAACCTCTCCAAGTATTTTCTAAGTTGATTGCTAAGCACTGTATCATGGACCTATTTGCATAAAGTGGTTTGTAAAGGGTTGTCTTTCCTTATCAGAGGTTTATGAGATATTTTAACTCATAATAGAGGTTATAAATAATTGAAGGAATGTTTTAGATATTGGGTAGATCATGTTTGCACCATAAGAAGTCTTAAAATATCAAGAATGTAGACTTACAAGTCTGTCTAGACTTGTAGGCCTATTCTGCAAAAAAATGCAATATTATTGCATTTGAGATAATGTTTCAAAGATTGGATGAAGTGTAAAATTATGTATATACACTATAAAAATGTATGCAGGACCAAATGTGGCATAACCATGTCATTGAAGCTCATCCTTTAACCTTGCAGTCACACAAACCTATGTGTATAACATAGATAGAAGATAATGTTCAAAGGATAGAATAAAGGCATATCAAGATGTTTATATAATTTTTTGAGTCTTATGAATGAAATTAATGTTATTAAATTTTTAGACCAATAATATTATCCTCATATTTAATAAAGTATCCTCTTAGATAAACACTCACAAGTTCACTCAGGTAGTTGATGAGAAAGAGTCATGTGATCATTGGAGCATAACTCAAAGTTTATGTTAAAGACACCAATGAAAAATGATGGAAATAAGTTGTGATTGATAAATGGAATGTATGAAATCTTTGAAAATTGAGAAAATATACTTCAGGTTTGTAGACTCATAGTCCACATACCTACATGTTAACTTGAGTAATCAAGTTGGTTTTCAAACATTTAGAAGATAATGCAAGATGATGTATGAGAGTTTGGATGTTTAGATGGAGAAAGTGATAGGATTTATTTGAGATAAAATATACCCAAAGGAATATTAAAGGAGACATCCATATAGACTCACTTAAACCCTGCACACTCAAACTCAACCAAGTAACTTATAAGCATGCTTGCCTATATGAAGGGTGTCTGCATGTTGTGAGATACAAAGAGGTATGAGGAAATAAAGTTACATAAGAATGAAATAAAAATAATAGTATGACAAAATATAGTCCTTAGACTCAACAAAATTATGACAAAGTTGATAATCCTGTTTAGGCATGTTAAACCCAAGAGAATAAACAGGGGCATGTGTGGGTATGGTTTCAAGAGTATGGTTTATTGAAAGTAAAATGAGACATAAAGATATATAAAAGTTTAAAAATACCTTAATTAAAGGATTATATAACACTATAAATATACTTTCATAATCTTCAAGCTCAGAATATAGAGAAGAGATAACTCAAATATAAAAACTAGGGTTACTAATGTTGGTCTGCTAAAGGACCCTAGGCATGAACAATTGAAGGCTGTAAAAGGCTCATAAATATGAATGGAAAATAAAACCATGGTAAAAATTAAAGGTGATTATTTAAGACCTACTTGAGGTGATTATAAGTAAGATAAACTCAAAATATGACTCTCAAACTTATTTTCTCTCTTGACCTCATAAATGCATAGTCTAATTGCCTAAAGGTCTCCTAAACTTGCTCATATATTTCATGAGAAGATTCATGGTGTCTATATTATGGTAATACAAAGGGGTATATTTAATAATAATTTATGGCATTAAGTCTTCCATCCATGGCTTGTAATTTATGAATCATTATTAAGATGATAAAGCGCTCACAAGTTGCAAATAAGCTCTCTAGTGACCTGATGGAAGAAATGACATCTAAAATGAATTTAAATGAATTAGTTTTACTATATAATAAAATTTATGACATTTGAAAATCTCTTAAACACTATTTCAAGACATTGGTTATCATGAATAGGTACATAACTATACAAAAAAGGGCTAAATGCACAGTTATACTCTCTTTTGTGAAGAAGTATGGTATATATTAGCTTAAAAATCAAGAGAAAAGGTATATTAAGGAATAAAAAAGAATATAAAATAATTCACACACCTTATAAGGTATATCAAAGTGAGATATAAGCTCTGCAAGTTGTCAAGTGGGTTAAGAAGAGAGGGATGCATTATTTTGCAAGCCAAAAGGCTTATGTGCAGGTGTAAATAGTACTTCAAAAAACCTATCCTCAGTGTATTATATTATAATAAGGTGTTTCAAACCTTAAAAAATAATTTCTAGGCACCAGAACTTGAAAATATCTTAAGAAACCACTCCAACTACTTCTTAATCATGCACAACCATATAGACTAGAGTTTTGATCATTTAATGCTTTACCCATCCGTACAAGGTTTTAAGGGATAAAAATTGACATGGATAATGGTATTAACATGGGTAAAGTTAAATCTAAGTAACAAGGTCATAACCTATCAATTGGTTTCTCAAAGGATGGCTCCTGCACGGGTGAACCAGAAAAATTTGAAATTGGCTGCTGTGAATCGAGCGGCCGGTGAGACTGTGATTGCCATTTCAGAGGAGGTTTTTCCTACTAGCAGAGGGAGGAACCAGAATACCCTCAAAGGGATTTCTGCTGTGGGGATCGAAGAAACTACAGCTGTGCGTTCAGCCTACGTTCCTGGTGCAGGGCATGGACCAGGGGGGAGAACCTATGCAGATGTGGCGGCCTTTAAAGCAGATATACACGATGCTCAGCCTCATACAACACCTATACCTACCTGTGTTTTACCTGTAAGTGCCTTAAAACCTATTAGGGTAACTCTAGACCCTAAATTAGCAGAAAATATTTTCCAAGAAGAAAAATGGTTTTCCTCTTATGCTGCCATTTTCCATTTCTGTGGTTTTTGGCCCTCTTTTGTTGACCTACAGAATTGGATTGCCAAGAGCTGGCTGCACATTAAAGACGGTCAAATCCAGCCTTGCACTAAGGGTTTTTTTATAGTAATATTTCAAAGCCCTGAAGACAGAAAGTCTATATTGTGTCACAATAATTTTTCTTGGCAGGGCAGATTTCCTCTTATGGCCAAACCTTGGCATAAGGATTTTAATCCTTTCTCAGAATCCTTTAACAAGATCCCTATATGGGTGCGGCTCCCTTATCTTCTGATACATTTGTGGCAAGAGGCAGTTTATAAAACCATTGAAAATGCAATAGGGGAGTTTTTATATGAAGAAGACAGCACGAAGAGTCACCATTCGGCTTGTGCACGATTTTTGGTTGACCTGGATGTTTCAAAGGGCCTTCCTGAGGCGATATGCATTGAATCCCCAAGGGGTTCCTGGACACAAATCTTGGATTATGAGGGGATCCCTTTCCAGTACAGGAAGTGTCACCAGATGGGACATATTGCTACTCATTGTGTTGCTGGGAAAATCAATCCCAGACGTTCACCTTCTTGGTGGCCAAAGGATTTCTTTGAACATAGCATAGACAAACTACCTTCGAAAACAACAATAGAGTCTGAGACTGAGGATGAGGAAAGATTGCAATCTAAATCAGAAGATGAAGAGGAATCTCAGGAGAATCATTCAAATGAAGCCTCTGAGGAGGCTATAGTTAGTGATACAGCTGAGCCTGAGGAGGAGGTGGTGGTCTCTCTCCCTATTCTGGAGGATCTTTCTAAGAGCCAGACTGTGTTTGACGGTCACAAGGAACTTATGCCTTCTAGTGTCCAAAGTTCTTTGGCTTCTGAGGCATGGGTTGCTGAGGTAGCTAAGGTAGAGGATGGTTAGATAGCAGTTAGAAGAAAGAAGTCTAAGTCTTTGGTCCCTCCTCTTGATATGAATCTTCGGTCAAGCAAGAAGAAAAATCTTAATTTAAAAGATTCATCCAAAGCTCATTTCTATTGATTGGTTTTTTTTTTGGGGATGCAAACTAGTTTTTTAGGTTTGTAGGTTACTGGTCTGGAAGCTTGTTCAGCTTGCTATTCCAATTGGTTTACTTTCAGATCAGTGTTTTGACTGCTATTTTTTCATTGTCTTATTTTTTGGTAACAGGTCCCTGTAAAACTTGGTTTCGGTTCTTTTCTGTATTCAGGTTCTTTTGTTAACCTGGTTGTGCTTTAAGGTTTATCTTTCTCCTTGTACAAGGTTTTGGGGTCCCTTCAAAACCTGTTTTTACCTTAATCTAAAACATGGGTAAAGTTAATCACACACTTCATATAAGTTTCACATGTATGGGAGTGTTTTTGGGTCAAAACTTAGTTTCTAGGCATGGAGGCCTAATTGAAGCCTAATTAAGAAGAGAGAATGGTAGAAAAAGTGTACTTACACTTAGAGTTGGATCCCAAAATTTGGCATGGAGATTTAAGGGAATAGTAGGTCCTCAAATATATTCTCATTTTTGTAGGATATTTTGTACATTTCACTTCACAAGGAGGTTTTCATGATTTTAGGGCTACAAGGAAATGAGTGCAAATGAGCATTTATGGTGCAAATTAAATCTTGTTGACTGTTATATACATCAAAATGAATTTTTATAGGTCTAATATGATGTGAATAGGCCATACATGGAGAGATAATTCTTTACTAATGATAAATTCAATATTCAAAACTTGTAAGTAAAGGTAGGCGTAGTAAGGCCAAGTGGGTTTCAAGAAACTTAAGGGTTTAATCATCATTGTAACATAATTTATGAAGAATCCTAAACAAGTGAAAAGTGTCAAATAATAGGTCAAGATATAGATCAAGATGGGTTAGTGATCAAGTGTGCCATTTTCCACTACAATATAAGGTAAAGGGTAGTTTTGAAGAACAAGTGCAAGATACCAAGCAAGATGAAGACCCCTGCGCCACTTGGAGGAGAAAGAACATCTTCACAAGAGTAACACATATTATTTAGGACCTATTGAGATAGTTTAATAACTCCTTATTGTTTTTAACTCTCTTTAGAGACACTTGGTAACCTCTCTCTCCTATACCTTTATCTTTTCTTCTCTCTTACTTTTCTATTTATTCAACCTTGATAGGCTATGTTTGTATCCTCCACATAGATATGGAGGAGACATACCCATTTTCAAACCTTTTATAAATGAGAAAAGTCTAGATTTACCCCCTCATTTGATTGGTTTGAATGTGTGTTCATGACTAATTGATCTTATCAAGTGATTAGCTTTGTTTCCTTGGTATGTTTTCCTTGTCTAACATTCATAGTCAGTTTGAAACCCTTTTTTCAAGTCTTTTGAAGTGTCTAAGTGAGGTGTGGAAGTTGAGTGAGTTGTCTTTTCATTATTGTCATTTCATGACCTCTTTACTAATATTCCTAGTCCAAACATATTTCACTACCTCCATAATGAAGTGCTAATGTAGAGAAGCAGATTACGAGTTGTGTTTTTTATAGATTAGTCTTATGGTTGAAGTGCAAATGAAAGTAGTTGGTAGTGGTCAATTATATTTTGTGTATCACCTCTAATAGAGTAGGATTATCTCTCTTTTGCAAGCAAGTTGGTAAAGTAGTTTGTGAGCTAAAGTGATTTATCAAGGGGATATATCCCTTTAACCTAGAGATTTAATCCAATATTAGGCCACCCATAGCCTATGATTGTCTCCATGTTATTGTAAATTTAGAAGTCTTGAACTACCTTCTAAGGGTGAAAATGTGGTTGATAATAGGCTTATTTATGGTATCAATCAACTTTTTATTGGTGAGTTTAACAACCCCATTATCTTGTGGATAGTAATTTGAATAAAACTTGACAATGATTTGATTATTGTACCCCCATTTGGTGAATTATACTTATTTAAAAATATAGCTATTGTCACATACAAAGGAAACTAATGTCCCAAATCTAGTCATAATATTTTCTTCATGAAATTTGACTACATCTTGTGATTTATAATTCTTTTTAGAAATAAATTTAATACACCTAGTATAGTAATATGTTGTTTTTAGTAAAAACTTATGTCCAATTGATGAATTGAGATTAATGACACCTATAAAATATAGACCCCATTGTGTGAAATGACATCTTTCAACCATAGGTTTAAGGGGCATAGCTACATGTATCTCCCTTTTTCCAAATACTTGACATTGATGGAAAGTTTTGACATGGGTGTTTGCATCTTTGAATATAATAGGCCAATAGTATCCCACCCTTAGAATTTTATTGGTTGCGGAATTACATGAATGATATCCACTACCTATATTTTTATGAAAATTTTCAAGGATGTATGTTTTCTTCTTTAAAAAAACACCTAAAGTAAATACCTTAATAATTATTTTGATATAACACTCATTATTTTATCATTTAATGTTATGGTTTGAGCCTAATCACTCTTCTTTATTCTTTGTTTAGTTTAGGGGATATGTGCCTATAAGTAGGTAATGAATAATGTGATTGTACTAGTCAAAACCTTCTAATTGAGACTAATTAATTTACATAACATAAATGTGTGGATTAGTTTTTTTGATCATTTTAATGATGCACCCTCATACAATTTAAGCAAGTATGATTTTTAGTTCAAGGTATTTTAGTTTAGCCATCCATTTAACTCTTACTTCACCTAATTCATTATGTATAAGTGTGACCTAGACAACTAGATTTGATACAATAACATATGTATTGTTATGCAGAATATAGTATCTAAATTTATTTTAAACTTTAACTAAGGCATAGATTTATTTATCAATCATGGAGTATTTTAATTATGAATATTTCAACTTGGTGCTAATGAATTCAATGGGTTGCTCACTTTATTCAACCTTTTGAGTGAGTAACATTTCTATAATATGCTTGATTGTGAATAAGTACATGAATAATTGCTTAGTAAAATTTGGGTTAATCAAGACTGGTGCCTAATCGATAGAATTTTTGTTATCTTTAAATTATTTCTGTGCTTTAGTGGTTGATTATACCTTTGGCATCTTTATTAAACATTAAATTTAATGGTTTTATGATCTTTGCAAATCAAAAAATGTTTTTTCAAACAAAAATTTATCTTACCAAAGAAATATTTGAGTTCCATTTTACTGTTAGGATATAGAATTCTTGAAATAGATTGAAATATTATAGGGTCAATATAATTAACATATTTATTAATAACATGACCTAGTGACTTACCTTTTATAGATCCAAAAATACTTTTTAAGGATTCAGTGAGATTTTTTTAATCTTTTACACCTATAAAATATGTTCTACAAGTGGGAAACATGATCTGTCCTATATTTGGAAAAGATAGTCTAATAATACATGTAAATGATGATGCACTTACCAATGAGTCCTTGAAACACAAAATACATGGCACACTTAGAAGTATCACCTACATTGATTAGTTCAAAATACATAATTTTGTGTAAGAACATTCCCCATTTGGTGGTGAAAGCAATTTTCATTTGAACATCATTTTCTACTAACACTTAGTTATAACCTAAAAATACATCTAAGAAAGACATCATTTTAAAGCCAATAAATTTTTAGATAACCTCATATATGGAATACAATCAATAATTATTTTTATATAAACTTTTTTGAGGTTTCTAAAATTTACACATATCCTGATTTTAACATTCTTCTTTCATATAAGAACTAGATTGGTAACCTGAGTAGAGTGTTTGATTGGAAATATGATTTTAACATCCAATATATTCTAAAATTCCTTTTGAATAATATATTTTAGATTAGTATTAACTAGTATTTGTCATTTTAAAAAATGTTTATGCCCCTTTCTAAGTGGTATAGTATGTTTTATGACACTAGGATTAAAAATATTTAATTCCTCATAAGACCAAGAAATCACGTCCTTAACTATGTTAAAATTCATTCAATATCCTACCTATATTATTCATAAAAACTTAATCTAATATTGACATGATGGGGATGATCCTTTGATCCTAGGTTTACCTTGACAAAATCAAATTTGTTAGTTTTGGATTATTTTTGTTTCTCAGCTTGGCAATCCATGTCAAAAACTCATTCTAATTACACCATTCCTTTATGTATTATATTATCTTTTAGTTGGATGATACCATCATCTCAAATCCCTCTTATTTTTTCATTTGATTAAATTCATTTAATCAATAATATGAGATTTAAAACCACCAAAACTATTCATGAAATGTATACTTTATTGGTCATCATCAAATACCTAAAAACTATCAACATCATCATGGATTGTAGGACATGAAACTAATTCTATAGAATTTTCCTATAATTTAGTACTTTGAAATAGGGCTAAATTTGTAGTAGAAGAGGTCATAGGATAGTGGCCTAGTTTTTTTCTCATGGGACTAATTTAATATTAAAAAGTTTAAATTATTTGATCAAATCCCAAGATCGCTAATTTAATTTATTTACATATGAAAACCTACATTTGTACCAAATCATGAATTAGTTGATAATCAAACATGAATCCCCAAACATCAGAAGCTATTTAATATTATGCTTCAAATAAAATTATAATCCTAAGATTAGAGTTTCATAATATGCATGATTATTGGTACATGATAATTATATTATGTACGTATCAAGGTAATGTTTCCCATCATGATTGATCAAGATTATTCCTAAATTAAAACATTATTTGGATCTAACACCATAAAAACATAAAGTCCATAGTTGTGAAGGAACTTCAAACTATCATTCATTATTCACATGATTTATCTTGAAGGTGTAAACTCTTGTGTGATGAGGTAAAGTTAACTCTTTAAATTTTTACATTACATTATGTGATGGCATATTTCATTTTTGGCTCTTTATTGACTCTGATATGATTGACCACTCATTTACAAGGTAGCCACCTATGTGAAAAGTTTATTTACATGTAATCATTTAACATTTTTTTACCAATCATGACTTAGGATTAAAATATAAGCCTTTAGAATATCAATTACAAGAATGTCAATGTAATACTAGACACATGGATCAAAAGAAAATTGCATGTGAATGTTTATAAATTCATCACAACTGAGATATATTTTTTAATGTAATTAGATCACCACTCTTTTCAATTTATCTAGGGTCAAGTTTAACATTTTGCTAATTGTAGTGGGCATCACATTAGCTGAAGCTCTTAAGTCAATTAAACAACTATGCACATTCTTCCCAAAACTTATAATAGTTAGTTAGTTAGTTAGTAAGAGATGTAGGAATTTAGTTTTTTATTTATAGATAACATTATTGACATGTGTAGATTTTGAATTTTTAGAATATGGTTAATTTTTCATGCCCAAAAACTGACACAACATAACCACATAAAAACATGTCATTTTTTTAATAATGTATAAAAACACATTCTACACATTTACACTACCAATAATTGGCCAAATATGTGGCATGACATGCAAATAATTTTACAATCCATATGCCTAAGAGACTAATAATCTAGTGACCAATCCATATAGATAGTTAAGGGCCTTCTAAACCCAAAATCAAGCATCTTATAATATAATACCTTATATATCTATATGTAATCTACTAACTAGGTACTGACCCCATATATATAAGGATAAATGAGTGGGGACAAGACTAGAGTGGGTGAGTGGGGATGATACCAATGATACCAACCAGGTGGAGATGATACCATCCAATAGTTAGGTTGGGATAGACAAGGCCCTCTCTATATCTGTATGCATGCCCATCAAGACCTATATATAGGTGGGGACCACCCAAGGTTTAGAATCTCCACTTTTACTAGTCAGGTTGGGACCAACACTCAATAGATAGGCCCTATTTATACATGAGGGAGGGAGAGGGAAACTTATGATAATATGAAGAGGGGAAAGGACCCAAATAACATGGAGGCAATACTCAAGTGGATGCATGATCATTATGTAACATGTAAGTCTGCCTTGCTCTAATCAACCTATCATCTGTCACACAAGCCTCCAACTCTTTAAATGTTCCTAGAAGGATCCAAAACCCTAATAATTAAAAGGAACACACAACTAACCAAAGGTGGATTCAATAAACCACTGGTTTGATCAAGATGTCCTAATTCACAATGATGCTCAAGGAAAATTCTAAGTGATTATGACCAATCACAGGGATTAATTTGTACTTAATTTGAAAAATAAGTATAATATAACATTTGACTTGAATTTGAGGAAATTTATTAAAAAAATATCAATTAATCCCTATAAGACCTAAAAAGGTACCTAAAATATCCCAAATAATTCCCTTTAGGATGAAACACTCCATTTTAATCGTTGGCTTGATTCAACCTTGACCATCATATTTAGTCAAAGGTGAGGAAACCTTAAAAATACTCATAATATTAAATAAAGGATTCTAAATATATATTCATTTTCAAATTTAGATTTGGGAATGGAGGGAGGAGGTGTTAGAGGATGACTTGACCATATTCATCCCTTATCTCCTTCCTCATCTTTAGATGAATGCCATTAATGGAATCTCTAAACTTTTTATGTTTTTTCTAATTATTTATTTTTAAAATTTATTTTGATACATGTATACATGGTTTGGCTTATAGGTATCCATATTTTTGTAAAGTTTAGAGGAGGTCTCAGTCTCATATAGTGATCAAAATGGTCTTGGGAGCTTGAAGCTCATCTATAGCCATTATTGAATGCCAACAATGTTAAAGGTAAAAAAAATTATTTCTAATATCTTTAAATTTACCTCAAATTGAAGGGGTTGAAAATAGTAGGGATCTTCCTTTGGGTCAACTTGTTTTGGGGCTCTAAGAGCTTGTGATAGCCAACAAGGCTCATAAAAGGCCTCCTTATTAAAAGTAAAGACATATTGAATAATGTTTCAAGTTCCAAAACTAATTATAAGTGGTGAATGGGATGGAAAATGTTGGGGGGGGGGGAGGATTTTGGGTTCCCTTGTCTCTGATGTATTGAGTTTCCATTATTACAAGTAAAAAAAACTAGTAGCTAGGTTATGAAAGAGGTCTAAGGCATATTTGAGGAATAATATGTCATACCTAGAAAATTACTTCATTCCAAGCCTTGAAACTTATTTATTGTGAAAGAGTATAAAAAATGTAGGGGGGTCCATTTTTGGGTCATTCCACCTCTAGGTCTTAATGTATCCACAATCAAATTCATAAAACATTTATGTTCATGGTTGAAATAGTTCTAGATTGAATTAAAACAAAGTTGTAGGATAGAACTTTATAACAATAAGATGTTTTAACTAAAATATAAAATTGTTTTAATTTTCAATTGATTGGATCAATGATTAGTTACACTAACCACCATAACCATCATTAGTGGTTAGTGGTTTATAGATGACTCAACTTAATGAAATGGTGTCATGGTCCCTAACTGATCACATGGGTGGTTAGTATTAATGACATCACTAGACTAGCCAAAACAAACACTTAAGCCTTTTTACAAGTGCTTACTCCTTAGGGTCCCTTATATATTCTATGCAATCACATGGGTAACCACCAACCCGAAACATAGACTAATCCACAATAAAATATCAAACACCTTTTTAAAGGCCTTGTGGCTTAGCAAAAGTGTCCTATAGAGGACTAAATTTAAAAAAAATCATAACTAGAGAACTATGTAGAAAAAAATTAAAATTGAGTGGCTACATGATCAAATTTTATATAATTTCATAGTAAAATTATTTTAAACCTTCCAATACACCATTTCATGTGTAAAATAATTAGATAAAGTGAAGGCAAATTATAAAGGAGATAAAAAGAGATTTAGTATGTGTGTGTGTGTGTGTGTGTGTGTGTGTGTGTGTGTGTGTGTGTGTGTGTGTGTGTGTGTGTGTGTGTGTGTGTGTGTGTGTGTGTGTGTGTATTCACCTATGATTCAAAAAATATGTCATAAATTGCATTAAACTCCTAATTAACTCAGCTTTATGGTAGAATAAAAATTTGGAAAAATTGTAATGCTATTATTTGTGTAAAAAATATACGAATGCATCTAGCCTTCTCTAACATTACCCTAATCAATGAATTTTACATTTTTGGGGAAGAGAAAATATTTATTTCAAAAAATTGTAAAAATTACATAGGTATACATATATAATACAAAAACATAAAAAATGAATTTGAACATAATTTAATATATTTTATTACTTTCAAAATCTAATACACATTAGGAATAATATGCAAATGATAATAAATGTCACGCTATTTCTAATGAGTATTAAAAATTTCCTTGAAATATATACATATGTTCAACTATAATAATAACAATAATAATAACAATAATAATAACAATAATAATAATAATAATAATAATAATAATAATAATAATAATAATAATAATAATAATAATAATAATAACAACAACAACAACAACATGGCTCTAAAATTACCAATATAATATCTTTAAAAATATATACAAAGTGTTGAACAAAGTGTCTTCACATGAACTCCATAAGTAACCGCAAATATAATTGAAGGAGGGGTCACCTCCAATCCTTTTACCATCATAAAATTACTACATAGGCACCACCAAGCCTAAGACTCCTAGATCCATACATCATCCCATCATGGTTTAAAGTGGACAAGTTAATAAAAGAAGGTTTTGATGGTAATAAGAATAGACAAGTTACATTCACTAAAAAAATACATTGAGGAGGTTATAATCTTAATTAATCAAAATAAGGTTTTGATCTCCAAAACCAACATACAAAGAAATAAATACACCATATAAAATGATAAAACATGAAATGTCCATTTTAGGGTAGAATTTAATAATTCTAAAATTTGGGATAAACCCTTAAAATGAAAATATAAATTCTATTTTTTTATCAAACCCTAACCACAAAAAAAATTATAATTATAGAAACACTTATTTTAGATCAAATATAATATTTAATTTCCAAAACCCTTGCAAAATATAGAAATTAAAATATTAATTTTTGGGGTGAAATTTTAAAACATCAAATCTATTTTTTAGACCAAATGGAAGCTTCAAAATTTTACTTAAAAACAATTGATAGCATGAGTGAAAAATAATAATATTCTAACCCTCAAATAGTATTAGGCCAATATTTGACCTTTTTAGTGAAGTTTCCCCACTCCCAAAATCTTCTTTGACTTGTGGCCACCTCCCAGACACTACCCTATGGCTATTTCCACCTCAATGAACCCTCCAAACAAATACAACCACCCTAAATTAGATTCAAAACCACTATGACACCCATTAATTAGGCCCTAAATTCTAATAAAGGTGACATTATACCCAAATACAACCCTTGAATAAAGTCACCAAGATGAATTTGAGGGTTTTCATCCCCAAATCAGAAAGTTAATGAGGGGTTTTATCCTCAATAGCTGAACGCACAAGAAAACATGTTTAGATTCAAATAATTGATTGTTAGATGATAGATAGATGTAAAAATAGACCTCTCTACATTTCTTTGGTGGAATAAAGACTTGGATTAAAAAAAATGCACCCATGCTTATCTTACATAACCCATGATTAAACTACCACATCGATTTTTTAAAAGAATCTTTATGTATTTTTGATAATATAAGAGTGGTAGGATTCTTGATTTATGGGATAAAGATTTAAAAATATATCCCATGGCTATTTTAAATAACTATCCACGTGGGAGTGGGAATAGTATATATTTAGGATTTGGGTAAATAAAATATCCAATGGTAGATTAAAACCATTACATAGGATATTTAATTAATTAAATATATCTCATGGTAAAATAAAAGATACCATTAAATAGAATATTAATTAATTAAATATATATCCCATGGTAAAATTAAAAAATATCATTAAATAGGATATTGATTAATTAAATATATATCTCCTGGTAAAATAAAAAATACCATTAAATAGGATATTAATTAATTATCCTGAATCATATGAAGAGTGAAAATCCTCCAAATCAAATCTCTCCAATAAGACCTTTTTGGTCTCCAAAAGGTCAAATCACTATTTGAAACTGCAAATAGTTTTAAAAAATATCACTACAAAATATCATGATAACGATTCAAAAGTCAAACTGAATCTCTGAAATACTAGTGAAAGAAATATCTACCCAATACCAAATTATAGATAGAAGTAAATTCCTGATTAATATATATAATGAAATACAAATTTTATCAAAATAAACATACTGATCATGCCCCATATAATCTACATATATTGTTATTAACGTTTAAAAAATGAATTTTTTCAAAAACCCAAAAGTGAGAAAATAATCCAAGTAAGATAAACCTGTCTCTTGGATTTTCTCTATAGGTTACTCCAATAAACTAAATTGAAATCATTTGGGAATACTTCCAAGTTTAAATATGAGTTAATTCCTTTTTCAATGCATTAGGAACTCAAAAAATTATTTAAGAGAATAAATAGAGCTTTGCAAAACCATAAACATGAGAAATAAATCTAATTATGATAAACTTATCATTGGAATTTTCTCACAGTTGGTAGCTCCAAAAATTATTTTCAAGACCAAACTATATTCCTTTTAATTTCAATAGAATACCAAAATTGCTTTGAACATTTGCATGCTAATTAATACCATAGTTATGCAAAATTACCACTAGAAAAGAAATGATCATTACCATCCAAATCAAAAATGAATGGAGTCATTTATGGATAATTAATAGGCAAGTGGCCTTCCTCTTGTTTTGTTTTTGAAATTGGTGGGTTTGAAACTTCCTTTTTGCTTACTGATGCATCATTCTTCATGAATCTATTCCTGCAATACTTAGGACATAGTTGTGGATGCAATACCCAACATTTATCATTTTAGTGCCCACTAATATTACAATGATTACAATAATTATTACCCATTTGTTTGTATTTATAAAACATAGATATCTTACTAACTAGTTTTCTTTTCCAACATAAAGAAACATAGTGATTATCTAATCCACAAAAATTGCATGGATATTTAGACCAAAAATCCTGTGATAATAAATAATTATTTTCATCATTTAAATATATGTTAGAATATTTAATAGGCTTATGATAGTGTGATGATTGAATTTTCCAACATTTCTCAACTCTGTGTCCACTCTTGTGACAATGAGTGAAAAATTTCCTCTTGTCCTTCTTGGATGAGGAAACCTGTTTACCATTTTTTGCCTCTAAATGAGGAGATCAATCATTATCACCTACCTTATCTTTCACAAAAGGAAATAACCTCTTTAATAGATATTTTATCTTCCAACAATAACCAATAAAATGATTACTTAACCCACAAAAGGTACAAGGAGAAGTATACCACATTTTATATATATCATAGCCATATTGTTTAAACTAAAAGATTGCATTAAAAGTTTTAGAATTTACCAAATTCTTAGTTCTATGTGTTGTGTAAGAAAGAAGAGGTGGAATCTCAATACCTCTTCTTCTAGTTATCTTAAATCTCTCATCCAACTGTGATGGTTCATTCTAAAAAATTAATGACTTATATTCTTGGTAGTTGGAAGCTCGTATTTCTACTACAAATTTATAACTTTATCCAATTTCCATTTTCTCACCAGTATACCCCAAACCTACAAAATGAGGCCTATCCTCTACATGTATGGGGTTAGTTATGCATTGTCTATTTTTACTAAGGCCTCTTCCTTCAAATCCCATTTTATTTTAATAGTTTAGACCATATACCCTTAGTGTGTTTTTCAAAAACACTAAAATCAATATCTAAAATTGAATGAGAAGAAGTAATACATGATGAATTTATTACAGTGTATTCATCTGTCATTATTTTTACATCTGATGTGGAAGGTAATTTCTTCATTCGTTCACCATTCTAAAACTTTGCCAAGAACTCATCCTTGGTCTGTAAATCATATTTCAACTTTTCAATCTCTTTTTATATGGAGTAGAATTTTGATCTCAAGAGAGAGAGAGTTATCTCTTTGGATATGTTGATTATATGACTCAAGCTCATCAAGCTTTTCCTATTTTGACAACTTGCCCATAGTTCACCTATTCTTGTATTCAACACACAATTGAACCAACTACAATAATTATCAAATAGCAAACTGTTAACCATAGGTGAATGACACTCTTAAATCCCTTTGATCAAATACACTAATACCCAATTGATCCATAAATAGTAATTAGTTTTTGCTAAACAGTACTACTTATTTAAAACAGATATTTTTATAATAAGTCATTTTCTAAAATTTTAATTAAATCAAAGGAATTGACTTATATTTTAATCTAAATGTAAAATTAACTAAAAAATTTTGAATGAGTATTTTGTAAACTCATATAATTTTATTGTTCAGATAACACATTCAATTAATATTTTTATCCCTATAAATAGTCTCTTAATCAAATTTCAATAATTAAATTTTAAATATCAATAGTAATTAAAAATTTATATATTGAAAAAAATTTAAATAAAATAGAGACCAAAGATTGTTTATGGGGTTTACCAATTAGCTATGTCCTCGAGTTCATTCAAACCATTCCATTAAATAATATGTAAATATAATGATTAAACTTACATCCTTGGATAATTTTCAATTGGTTGATGAACTTTTGAAGAACTTTGATCACATATCACAAGCATCCTTCATTTTCAAAATGATCACCTGCAAATATATATCTTTGAAATGGGAAATTTCTCTCTCTTCAAGGAGGCCAACACTCTTAGAAGGTTTATAAACTACCTTCTAGTTTTACAAATCCCTCTTTGTAATTATATAGATTAAAAAAATATTTTATAATAGGTAAAATTGCCTCAACTGGCTATATCAAAATTCTACCTCTATAAAAAAAATATAATATAATATTTCCTCTATTCTGTATTTCTTTTTTTTCTCTAAGAAGTCTTCCATTGCTTCTATAAAATAACATGCAGTTATATATTTCTCAACACTACTAGACATTAACAAATTTCCCTCTAGGGAACCAACAATTTCCCCAAATTGGGGTTTTTTAATTTCAATAGCATGGGTTTTCTGGTATTTTCTCTGCCTTTACACATTGGCTAAGAATAATTATTGTTTTCTCATAATAATGAGTTTTTCCCATTTTTGAGACATATTTTTTGTGATAAATACAAGCCAAAATAGGCTCAACATCTTCCAACACATATCTATTGATCTATTTTGATGCCAAAATTATTGACTTGGTGGACAATTTAATATAATCCACTATTTCCATGCCATATATACCATGAGATTATCATGCAAATAAACTTGTCCATATCAGATTCCACATTGTCCTTGAATAATCTTGGAGTTAAAGACTTGAGATAATATTTTATCAAAAGATTAATATGCATGTAAATCTCCACTAAAATAAAAACATAATCTTCCCACTAAAATAAATCAAGAACCAAATATCTTTCCACCAACCGTATGATTCTTTGCAAGTGGGGGAAATAAAGTGGAGTTTAAATTATGAGATTAAAGAATTGAAATTTTCTCATGACTTTCTTTAACAAGCCTCCAAGAAGTCAATGTCATATTTCTTTGGTGGAATAAAGACTTGGATTTAAAAGAAAATATGTAACCATACTTATCTTAAATAACCCATGATTAAATTAACACATCAATTCTTCAAAAGAATATTTATATCTTTTTGATAATATAAGAGTGGTAGGATTCTTGATTTATGAGATACAGATTTAAAAATATATCCGATGGCTATTTTAAATAACTATCCACATGAGAGTGGGAATAGTATATTTTTGGGACTTGGATAAAAAAACATTTAATGGTAGATTAAAACTATTAAATATAATATTTAATTAATTAAATATATCTAATGGTAAAATAAAAGATACCATTAAATAGGATAATAATTAATTAAATATATATCTCATTGTAAAGTAAAAGATACCATTAAATAAGATATTAATTAATTATCTTGAACCATATGAAGAGTGAAAATTCTCTAGATCACTTTATGATTATGATATTTTATGCTATTGTATAATACATGATAATTTATAATTATAATTATCTCTTAGATAAATTTGCTATGTGGTTTGAAATTTATTTTACCATAACAAACTCCTTACTCTATCGAGTACCTATAAATAATAAACAAAAAACTTCTTGTCAATAAAAGATTTTCTAAGATGTAGATTACTACTCATAATTTATTAAATGAAGTAAATCATTTAAACATAAAAAATAAATCATAAGTGAATTGGGTTTAAGGGGTATCCTAGGTGATGTTATATTAAACACTAAAAAGGGGTTAAAATAAACCTTTGATTTGTTTAAAAATCACTATGTTAATATTTTTCTAGTTATTAATGAATTATTATTATTTTGACATTCAAATGTCAACCCTAAATTGGGGGTAAGCTATCATTATATTATTTTGATGAGTCAAACCATGCAAGTGGAGAACTAGGATTTGACTAAGGAAATCTTGCTAAGGTTGCATGACTATCTATGTTATTAATAATTATTAGATGTCAGCCATGCTGGGATATTCTAGTGTTTATGAATAGTCTTTCTTGAGTTAAATAGAATTAATTCACAAAGGAAGGTTCACCATGAAAAGAGGGGTTTTTAGTGGCATGAAAATGGTGGAGGATAAAATAAAATATTGATGGGTATTCAAGAAAAAATAAGGACAATCATTGATAGGGAAGAATAGAAGAAAAGGGGAATGAATTTGGCAAAGGCATAGTGGATAGTCTTCACCTGAAGTGTATTTTGAGGTAGGGTTTTATTCTTGACTACCCTACACAAATATGTTAATGTTGGTTGAATATTTAATGTTTAGGAAAAATTATTAAATTTATTATGATATAATGAAATCAAGGATTTGACCCTGTGGAAGGAAAAATCCATCCACAAGATTGAATCATTGATTCAAATTTTATAATAACATAAACATAGTTATTTTGGGTAATAGAAATAAACATTATTTTAGGTGCTATTTTAAATTATTTAGCTATGTTTTTTTATTTATTTTTGTAAGCCTTAGGTTAATGGCCTGGCCTTAAAACCTTTGTAAACTATTAAAGGTCTCCACTTCAACTTCATAGAGTATATGACAATTTTAATAAAATGAACAAGGGTTTTAGTGTTAAAAGTACCTTAATTTGTAAATGCATATCAGTTATTGGGTTTACTAAGACTGTATAACCATTCTTAACATTCTGTAGATTCATGCCTTGTCTCAACCATTTTATGACAATTTCATTTAATTGACTATGGATTAAAATTCAAAATAATACATGGATGTATATCCATGAAGTCAGTTTCATGTTGGTGGACCAATTTTAACCTCAGGTATACTTTTAATATGACTATATAAGTATTATGTTGGTAGGCTGTGGGTTTTGTAACACCATAGTGATGAATAGATATTTGAGAACTTAAGTGTACAATATGGTACACTTTAGGATAGTTTTATTTTAGTGACTCTATGTCTTAACATTTTATTTATTTTGTTCTCTCGATTCATTATGAATATAAGTGTATATGGTATATCCAGTTGAGTATTTAAATCTTTGTTGAAATTTTTACTCTTCTAACAAAGTTGTTAGTCAGATATAGGTTTTATAGGAAGTATTTATTTGGTGTATACTCTTGATAATGTCATTTTGTTTTAGCCCATTAGAAAAATAACTATTGTGGGTAGATTCTTACATCAAATTAAATATTCTATAGTTATCATTTTACATATAAGAATTTATGCTTGGTTAGAAATAATTCAGCTGTACATATAATTTATGTGGAGAGTAACCATGTGATGAATAGATTTTAATACTATATTAGGCATATATTTAACGTAAAATTGTTTATTGTTATAGGTTGAGATGAGTAAGGTTTAAATGAGTTAGTTGTTGAGCATAACTCTTGTTTTGGTTTAAGACCAAAGTTAATATTGAATTATTTTTCAAATTTGAGCATGAAATTTGTACCCTATTTTGAATATATATGAAGTTGATAATCTCTTAGGATAAGAACTCAATTTATATGATAAACCTAAAAAATATAGTGTTTATGAATTACACATATAGACATATATATGTATGACTATTTATATTTAGATTGCCATTGAGAATAAAGTGGCTGTGAGCTTTATTATCTTTATATAAATGGACATATGTGGTATATATGTGTATATGCATGTAAACCTAGTATGGGTAATTTGATTAAACAACAATTTTTAATTACTCTAGGTTTTATTCATTTGTTCATATGATCATAGTATTTAGGGTGGTCGGGAAATCTCAATATGATCATAGATGATTATGTAAGGAAAATAATTGTATTCATATATGATCAGTGGTGTATTTCATTCAAATGAAATTTGGTTATTAAAATCATAACTATTAAATGGAAAGTAGATTATGTTGAGTCTATTTTGGTTATGCAAATGAAATTTTTATAAAACCTATAATAGTAAGTGATTTCATGGTTTTGGTTACTTCCATTGTAATTCATGAAATGAGATTTATACCTAAACTTTGCATCTTATTTGATTATCTTAAAATATTACTTGATGAGTAGATTTATAAGAGTATAGATTAATATTTTAAGGGATTTTATGTTGTCATTGAAACTTATGGAATATGAATAGTGGGCTGTTATTTTGTATTTATTGTGAGACATATGATGGATTGTATGTTTGATTTATTCATATTTATATGTTGTGGTATTTGTATGGAAATATATATTAGAATCTATGGATTTTTGAATTTAATTTTCATAATAAATTGGTATTAATGACACTAATAAAATAAAATAGGTGAGACAAACTTCACATATTTACTTAGTGTCACAAATACACAAATTAAATATAATCTGATTAAGTTGTGTGTGTGAATATGATTGATCTGAGTGATCTCAAAACTATATGAAAACTTTGGACAAAATAATGTTTATAGTTAAACATTAACATTTCATTTGTTTGATTGATTTTTCATGTATGTTTGATATCATGTTAGAAAATATTTATTTATAGTATGCTGCATGTGAAGGTTACCTTACAACATATGGGTTTTAATTGACTTCTCGATAATAACACCATTATCATTTTCTCATTCATGAAGGGAAGGACGATCCCTAATTGGGATATTGTGTATGGGACATATGTTCCATGGTTGGTGTGTAAAATCACTCTGATGATGCTCTTTCTCCCTCCTAGTAGTCAACCGATAAAGACTTTTATCCATGATTACTTATTAGATATTGGTAAGTTCATGGATTCTTGTATGTTCCATGGAACATTGTATAAATGTAAATTGATATCAATATGTATAGCATTGTATAATTTTAATTTTATTACATTTTATCATTCAATAGCTAGTTGGTTATTTTATATAAATTTTAATGTAAACTTTTAGTAGTTGGCTAATTTGCATTTGTAAATTAATGATATGTAATGATTTGGTTATGGAATCTAGATTTATGTTATTAATTGATCATTAAATAAATGAATAAAATTATATGTATTATTTATACATATGAATTTAGTTAAATATCGGGTATCTTAACTTTAGTTAAGAATAATTTGATACGAGTTAGTGAAGTTAAATAAATAAAAAAATATCAATACTTGATAAATTTTAAAAATACTATGTATACACACTTTTATTCATGATTTTAAGCCAAAAATTGTAAAATAAAAGGTGATTATTAAAACTTAAGCTTATTTATACTCGGGTCCTAATGTCAATTTATGTTTCTATGGGGACCATAATATACAATTTTAAAGAATAAGTGGGTTACTATTTTGAAATTTGAAAATAGGGCATGTTGGCATATTGGCCACAATAAATGGTGATTCAATGGAGACATACATTTAAATATTTGAGGACCCACAATTTATGGTTTAAATATAATAAAGAATTTGAAATGTTATAAGAAATAAATAAACAAAACATAAAACTAAAAGATACTTAAAAAATATCATGCAACATACTCACCCTTCTCATTTTTTAGATCTTGTGAATACTATTTCCATTGTTGTAAGAGTTTTATCAATGATCAAAAAAAATATAAGGTTTATTTACAATATATATTTTTTATCCATTTATATTTTAAATACTAGTTTGTGGGAAGCTAGGTATTTCTCTACTTCTAGCCAGATGTCCATAGCCGTAACAAAGTTTACTTGAATCACCCTTCTTCCATCCATGTTTTATTTTAATTTTTTTTAAGAAACTTTTATTGGAAGAAAGGTTAGGAACAACAATTGGATAGGTATATAAGAATAATTTTCATTGTGTATCAAATAAATAACTCATACTTTATATTTCTTAATGTTTATTATCTCTTAAACAATTCTTAATCATGTAATTGTGCAATTGATCTTTCAAAATGAGAAGTCTTTCTAAAATTTACATGAAAACATCAAAGTTACTTTAATCAATCTAATAATTTTATTTCATTTAGATAAGATATTCATTCAGTTGTTATACATTTCTTGATTCTAAGATTCAAGTAAAATATGAGCAATTCAAGAATATCCAATACTGTGAATAATTGTCAATTGTGTGAAATTTTAGTAAGATGTCTACAAGTGGTCATGAAGACCTTATTTAGAAAATCAATATATTGAAGAGAAATCTAATCTAGGAAAGTAATAAATCTAATCTAGGAAAGCAAGAAACTCAATTTAAGAAATCAAAAAACCTAATATACCCTTAAACTAAAACTCAATTATTCCAAAGTGCTCTCAATTGGATAAACTATAAAATAGTGATTTAGGTACTACCCATTAAATGTAAAATTTAAATAATGACCTAAAATATTTTTCAATTAAAAAACATTGTTACCCATGAATTTTGAGATCTGATATGGTCTAATCCATAAAGGAGTGAATATATCATGTTGTCTTTTCTTATAATGCACTTTGCCCCATAGGAGAAATAAAATCTAAAATTATGAAAACTTTGACTTTGGTACTTTTAAAAAATCATCTTTTGATAATGTCTTGGTGTTAGCTAAAATTATAAAAGGCTTCCATATATGCATCTTCCATTTGGAAAATGTCTAGAAATATTGACTAAATATTTCATCATCTTCTATATACTCTTGTATAAATTCATATGTTGTTAACCTAAGAATGATACAAAAAATTCATTATTTATATTATACTAACAAAAAAAGTGAACCTCTAAGGGATTACTTATGTTGGGTTATATTTACCCATAATGCATATGTCAATGATAAGTGTCATTCTCTTAGTTTTCTCTTTTTAGGATTTATTGGCTAATTTTGACCCCCAAGGTCAAAAGGTTAACTCCTATAGGTAAAAAATTGCTTGAAATGTATTGTTATCTCTATTCATAGCTTGTTCATGACTTATTAGTTTTAAAATAGTATTTTCAAAGTCTATTAGCAAATTTTAATGTTTATTTGTCAAAGTTAAGGTAATGTTGTATCTTGATCTTGTACTAGCCTAGTCATTCCATGGTGAGAGAAAGGGTTGTTCAAATGTTTTAATAGGTTATTGGGGGTCCCTCAAAGTCATATTATTGTCTTCATCACCTTTTATAAATATTTCACAGGTGTTTAGAAAGTTTAAGATTATTTTTCAAACTTTAAGTTAAATTTTAATGAAGAAAAATATGTTTTTGGCTAACTCTAATGTATAGCAAAGCTCCCAAAATGAATGATACATACAATAAAATTTACAAGGTTATTGGAGGAATTATATAACTATTAGATATGTCAGGATGTTAGAAAGTGATTAGTTTCTTGCAATTCAATACAAAATAAGGGAGTTTCATTCACATATATGGACTTGAGAAACTCACTTTTAGGTGAAAATAGTTTAGAGATGTCTATTGGGCTTCTACAAGTTAAATAAATGCTTAGATTATAGGTATAGGTCCTAAAAATGCAGAAGTTGCTTCAAAACCTCCATCACTCTTTTCACAACATAGAGCATGTCAATTTCCTATGGATGGTATGACTAGGAGAGATTCAAGGTCTAATCATTTTTCTAGAGGGTGGGGTCCTAGTAATATTAAAATTTGTATCATTTGTTTTTAGATCCATTCCCCCTCATTTATGAACAATCATTAAGAAGGCATGGTAGTCTAGAAAAGTTAGTCAACCCCACATGCTCATTTTTCTTCTTTAAAATGGAAGATTAAAGCAAGATGAATGTATGAAAATAAATTTTAAGGGTCCATAGGTTATTTTTAGACATTTAATGTGCTTATCTAAGCCCTACTTGGCACGTGTGGGCTCAATTTGATAAGAAAACTCTTCCTTGGCATAATTTGCAAGGTGACTATCACTTTTACTCATTATTTCAAAATTTCCCACAAGGTCCAATGCATCCAAGTGATTTTATAATGTATTCCACCATCCTTTCAGTCCATTAATTGATATCAAACATATCTAGTTATATTATACCAACCTCTCTAAGTAGTGTATAAGTTGATTGCTAAGCACTTTATCATGGACCTGTTTGCATAAAGTGGTTTGTAAAGGGTTGTCTTTCCTTATCAGAGGTTTATGAGATATTTTACCTCAAAATAGATGTGATGAATAATTGAAGGAATTTTTTCAAGATTAGACATATCATGTTTGTACCATAATAAGGCTTAAAATGTCAAGAATGCAGACCTACAGGTCTGTCTAGAATTATAGGCCTATTCTACACAAAAATGAAATATTATTGCATTTGAGATAATGTTTCAAAGATTGGATGAAGTGTAAAATTGTGTATATACACTCTAAAAATGTATGTAGGACCAAATGTGGGATAACCATATCATTGAAACTCATCCTTCAACCCTGCAGTCACATAAACCTGTGTGTATAAGATAGAGACAAGATAATGCTCAAAGGATAGAATAAAGGCATATCAAGATGCTTATGTAATTTTTTGAGTCTTATTAATGAAATTTATGTTATTATATTTTTATATGAAGAATCCTATCCTCATATTTGATAAATTATCCTCTTAGATAAACAGTCTCAAGTTCACTCAAGTAGTTGATGAGAAAGAGTCGTGTGATCATTGGAGCATAACTCAAGGTTTATGTTAAAAACACCAATGAAAAATGATGGAAAAAAGTTGTGATTTATAAAGTAAATGAATTAAATCTTTAAAAATTGATAAAATATACTTCATGTTTGTAGACTCATAGTCTGTATACCTACATGTTAACTTGTGTAATCAAGTTAGTTTTTAAACATTGAGAAGATAATGCAAGATGATGTATGAGAGTTTGGATGTTTATATGGAGAAATTGATATGATTTATTTGAGATCAAAGAGACCCAAAGGAATATTAGAGAAGGAGACATCCATATAGACTCACTTAAACCCTGAACACTCAAACTTAACCAAGTAACCTATAAGCTTTCTTGCCTATGTGAAGGGTGCCTGCATGTTGTGAGATACAAAGAGGTCTAAGGGAATAAAGTTACATAAAAATGATATTAAAATAATATAATGACACAATATATTCCTTAGACTCAAAAAAATGATGACAAAGTTGATAACCCTGTTTAGGCATGTTAAACCCAAGAACAAACACAGAGGCATGTGTGTGTGTGTGTGTGTGTGTGTGTGTGTGTGTGTGTGTGTGTGTGTGTGTGTGTGTGTGTGGTTTCAAGAGTATGGTTTATTGAAAGTAAAATGAGACCTAAAGATCTATAGGATTTTATAAATACCTTAATTAAAGGATTATATAATAATTAACATATACTTGCATAATCTTCAAGCTTAGAAAATAGAGAAGACAACTCAAATATAAAAACTAGGGTCACTAATGGTAGTTTGCTAAAGGACCCTAAGAATGAACACATGAAGGATGAAAAAGGATTATAAATATGAATGTAAAATAAAAACATAATAACAAGTAAAGGTGAGTATTTAAGACCTAATTGAGGTGCTTAAAAGCAAAGATAAACTCAAAATAGCACTCTCAGACTTATTTTCTCTCTTGACCTCATAAATGCATAGTCTATTAGCCTAAAGGTCTCCTAAACTTGCTCATATATTTCATGAGAATATTCATGGTGTCTATATAAATTAGGTGAAGATAAAGGGGTATATTTAATAATAATTTATGTCATTAAGTCTTCCATCCATGGCTTTTAATTTATGAATCATTGTTAAGATGATAAAGCACTCACAAGTTGCCAATAAGCTCTCTAGTGACCTGATGGAAGAAAGGACATCTAAAATGAATTTAAATGAATTGGTTTTACTATATAATAAAATTTATGACATTTAAGACTCTCTTAAACACTATTTCAAGACATTGGTTATCGTGAATAGGTACATAACTATACAAAATAGGGCTAAATGCATAGTTGTACCCTCTTTTGTGAAGAATTATGGTATATATTGGCTTAAAAATCAAGAGAAAAGGTATATTAAGGAATAAAAAAGAATATAAATAAATCACACACCTTATAAGGTATATCAAAGTGAGATATAAGCTTTGCAAGTTGTCAAGTGGGTTAAGAAGAGAGGGATGCACTATTTTACAAGCCAAAAGGCTTATGTGTAGGTGTAAATAGTACTTCAAAAAACCTATCCTCAGTGTATTAAATTATAATAAGGTGTTTCAAACCTTAAAAAATCATTTCCAAGCACTAGAACCTAAAAATATCGTAAGAAACCACTCCAACTACCTCTTAATCATGCACAACCATATAGACTAGAGTTTTGATCATTTAATGGTTTACCCATCCGTACAAGGTTTGAAGGGATAAAAATTGGCATGGATAATGGTATTGACATGGGTAAAGTTAATCACACACTTCATATAAGTTTAACATGTGTGGGAGAGTTTTTGGGCCAAAACTTAGTTTTGAGGCATGGAGGCCTAATTGAAGCCTAATTAAGAAGAGAGAATGGTATAAAAGTGTACTTACACTTGGAGTTGGGTCCAAAAATTTGGCATGAAGATATAAGGGAATACTTGGTCCTCAAATATATTCTCATTTTGGTAGGAAAATTTGTAAATTATACTACACAAGGAGGTTTACATGACTTTAGGGTTACAAGGAAATGAGTGCAAATGAGAAATTATGGTGCAAATTAAATCTTGTTGAGTGTTAAATGAATAAAAATGAATTTTTATAGGTCTAATATGACGTGAATAGGCCATACATAGAGAGATAATTATTTTTCAATGATAAATTCAATATTTGACACTTGTAAGCAAAGGTAGACGTAGTAAGGCCAAGTGGGTTTCAAGACACTTAAAGTTTTAATCATCATTGTAACATAATTTATGAAGACTCATAAACAAGTGAAAAGTGTCAAATAATATGTTAATAGATATGTCAAGAGGATTTAGTGATCAAGTGTGCAATTTGTCACTACAATCCAACACAAAGGGTAGTTTTGAAGAACAAATGCAAGATGCCAAGCAAGATGAAGACCCCTACACCACTTGGAGGAGAAGAACATATTCACAAGAGTAACACATATTATTTAGGACCTATTGAGATATTTTCATAACTCCTTATTGTTTTTAACTCTCTTTAAAGACAATTGGAAACATTTCTCTCCTACGCCCTTATCTCTTCTTCTCTCTTACTTTTCTATATATTTAGCATTGATAGGCTATGTTTGTATCCTCTAATTAGATATGGAGGAGACCTACCCATTTTCAAACCTTTTATTAATGAGAAAAGTATAGCTTTACCTCCTCGTTTGATTGGTTTCAATGTGTGTTCATGACTAGTTGATCTTATCAAGTGATTGACTTTGCTTCCTTGGTATGTTGTCCTTATCTAACATTCATATTCAATTTGAAATCATGTTTTCAAGTCTTGTGAAGTGTATAAGTGAGGTGTGGAGGTTTAGTGAGTTATCTTTTCTTTAGTTTCATTTCATGACCTCTTTACTAATATTCCTAGTCCAAACATATTTCACTACCTCTATAATGAAGTGCTAATGTAGAGAAGTAGATTAGGAGTAGTGTTTTTTGTAGATTAGTCTTATGGTTGAAGTACAAATGCAACTAGTTGGTAGTGGTCAATTATATTTAGTGCATCACCTCCAATAGATTAGGGTTATCTCTCTTTTCCTATAAAGTTGGTAGAGTAGTTTGTGAGTTGAAGTGATTTATCAAGGGGACATATCCCTTCAACCTAGAGATTCAATCCAATATTTGGCCACCCATAGCCTATAATTGTCTCCATGTTATTCCAAATTTGGAAGGGTTGAACTACCTTATAAGGGTGGAAATTTGGTTGATAATAAGCTTATTTATGGTATCAATCAACTTCTTATTGGTGAATTCAATAACCCCATTATCTTGTGGATAGTAATTGAATAAAACTTGATAATGATTTGATTATTGTACTCCCATTTGGTGAATTATATTTATTGAAAAATATAACTATTGTCACATTGTTTCTATATCCTTAACCTTATCTACCTAAGTAGGATCCTTATCCAAATTAGTGTGAAACATAAACCGATACAAAATTCAATAATGTGATCAATGTAAAGGCAATAGGTAGCCATATAAAGACTAAAATCTCTCAATTAGTCATTACCAAATATAAAATAGTATTTATCATGACTAAAAACCTCTATAAAATGACTTGTGTGAGTTCTCATGTAGTGATGTGATGGTTGATAACACTTATGACAACAAAATAATGTTAGAAATTAGGCCCATAACTATCTTGGGTATGCTTCTATTGTCATATGATGATATCACCTCATCATTATTTCCATATTCCTCACCATGTGCCCCTAATACTTAGAGAAGCATCTCCTCCATCCCATAATCACTAGCCACAACCCCATACTCTTCATCATTAGCTTGATCTGATAACAAACTCAACTACTATATCTCATCCTTGTCTTATTTCTCCTTTATACTCTCTACCTCTATTCTACTTTGATTACACTTTTATTTTTTTACACTTGATATTGAATTATCCAAAGTCATATAAACTACCATAACCTCATATACTTGATATATCGAATTGGAGATAGTTTTGGTCAAGAAACAACTGCTTCTCAAATGGAGGTAATGGCATATCCTGAACAAACTTTTAATCTCTCCACTACTATAATTAGACTTAATCTTGCATGTATTTTTGAGAACATCATTCTATAATCACTTTCCCACTATCTCTTATCTCCATGATGACTTTAAGACTATTATATACTACTGTCATATCCTTATTAACTATCTCTTCAACTACCAGTGCCTTACTATCATCTTGTTTTACTTCTTCACTTAACTTCTCATACCTATGAACATGCTGGAATGAACTATACTCATCCATTTTATTTTCTATATTATCCATTTTTGGACCTCCACATATAATACACACATTAGATAAATTAATAGCATATAACATCAATCCTTCAACTAATTAATCATGCCTCATAGACATGTTTCCCAAATTTCTTCCATTGCTTGCATTTTGCTCATATATTCCATTCATATGATGTAATTTCAAAGGTCCAATCATGTTTCCCAAAGTATTTTTATAGTATTGCATATCATTCTTTATAATTAGACTTGTAGTGGATGGAAATTAATTTCCACTAGTTATACATGCCTTAACATTGATAGTAGGCTGGAAATTCTTCCACCATGTGATTGAAAATCCTTTTATGGTTGTCATAAAAGGGTAAATGGGTTGAAACTATCACTGGAAATAAATGAAAAAATGGTAAAAAAATGTCATACTAAAAATTTCTCATAAAATACATCAATGGCAGTAATTTAGAGGCTAGAAACAACCACACTTTAACTAGAAATACTTTAACAGTAGAGACAAACTAAAAATCACTAAAATTTCATTTAGGAACCACTAGAATGGTTTCCAATAAAATGTTGGTAATGCTAAAAATGTGGATAACAATAGGTATACCATCTAGAATGGTGAAGCCATTTTCTAGACTCTTATCCTCCTTGACTTCTCCTTCACACAATAAAGGGTGGTGAATTGGTATGTAGATTGAATCCAACATAACCATGCATTTTTGAGTCATAGGACCTTAAAAAAAATCAAATAACACCTATTTTACTCACCACCTTCCCACATCTAGTATCTCATTGCCCTGGTAATGGTGAATTTATCCATAGCCTTGTCTTGAAGTTCAGGACTTGGTTCAAAGGATTGATAATCCTTCTATCTCAAATGATCACTTTAATCCCACTTTGTTATGCACACACAATTTGTAATTTGTATGAAAGGATCTATGTGCCCATTAATACTCAACATGTTCTTCATCTTATCACCATTTTTAATATGTTGCCCATGATCAAAAACTTCATGTTATGACATAATAAGAAGTAATAAATCTAAAATATGACTTTATATTTCATACCTTGGGAAATAAATAAATTTTTAGCTCCTTTTTCTGATTTAGAAGTAGGAGCTTTTGAAAGATTTGCCTTGACACAACCATCCTTATAATTCAAAATTTTAAAATTAGTGGAATCAACTGACACATTCTCCTTTCTTGTACATTCGTCACTATAGTTACTCTTATTATCATATGAAAATGACTCAATTTTTACAATTCTTGGAAGATTTATAGGAACTTATAGGGATATTTATATTGAAAAATCTTCACTTTTCACTTGCATGGTAGATTCCTTTGAGGGCTACTCACTAACTTCTTTCATATCTGAATTCTCTTACTTCTTGATTTATTCGTTGGGATCCCTTTGAAGTTTTGGATTTCCATTTTTATTATTCAAACTTATAGTTATATTTTATGCATATACCTCCAATAATTATTCAAAGGTCTTATAAAATGTGTATATATCAACCTTCTTATCATATTAATCAAAACCAAAAAGTTTGACCTCATTTTTATCACATTGTTCTTCCAACCATGGCTCATGAATATGATCAATCTTTTATATTCTTATGAATGAATATAGGGATTTATAGTTGATAGAAAACTACCATCAGTTGATTCTTAATATCTTGGCTTTTCATCTTTACTTCTTATCTTATTTTCCTATTGATTTCTTCAAGATGATCCTTAGATTTTTGTTATTATTTTTGTATTCACATCCACACTTCTTGGACAATATCTATGTATTCTTATTTTGGTAAGAACATAGGTCACAAATCCATTATAGACAAATTAAATACCATCACTGGACAAGATATGGATTTGATACCACTCAAATGTCCATATTAGGGTAAAATTTAGCAATTCTAAAATTTAGGATAAACCCTTAAAATGAAAATAAAAATTATATTTTTTTAATCAAACCCTAGCCATAAAAAAATCATAATTTTTGAAAAACTTAATTTAGATTAAAATAAAAAATTTAATTACCATAAAATCTTTAAAAAATATGGAAATACAAATATTAATTTTTGAGGTGAAACCCTTGAACATCAAATCTAATTTTTGGCTTATACACAAGCTTAAAAATTAGAATTAAACATAGCTAATAGTATGACTGAAAAAAAAATATTATAACCCTTAAAAAATATCAAGATCAATGTTTGACCCCTCCAACAAATTTTCCCCACTCCTAAAGGCTTATTTGAGCTATGAATACCTCCCAAACATGGCCCTATGGTTGTGTCCACTTAAATGAACCCTCCAAAAAGATATGCCCACCCTCAACTAGTTCTTAAACTGATGTTCCAACCTTCAATTAGGCCTTAGATACCAAAAAAGGTGATATTCTACCCAACTATGACCCCTGAATGAAGTCACCAAGATGAATATGAGGGTTTTATTATCCAAATCAAAAAGCTAATGAGTGGTTTCGTCCTTAATGGCTGAATGTGCAAGCATGCATGCTTAACTTCAAATAATTGATTTTTAGATGATAGATGCTAAAAATAGACCACCTTCTTTTATTCCTTTTCCACTCAAACTCCAAATTACTTTATTTTAATAATAAAACATAAGTTGTTGACATTTCTGTTTGGCCACTTAGTCATATTATTAAGTTTAATTTAAAATGTTTAAGAATAATTTTTATTTTAATAATAGTATTATTATTAATTTTTCCAAAATATTATAAATGATCGATCCCAACTTAAATAATATTATTAATTATTTTAATGTAGAAAATTGGACATTACAAAATATTACAAGGTAGCCATACACACTTCTAACACAAATATGCCTATCAAATGAGAATAAAAATGCAAGGATAACTCACCCTTATTCTACTACCTCTTGTCTATGTCAATTAACGATGTATAATACCCTTGAGAACTATGTTTCCACTATCCAAACATCAATACACAAAATAAATAAACATATAGGTGGGCATTGAGAGGTCCATTAGTCACTTCCTATATGCAGAATCAAACTATGTAGAGTGCCTTGGGAATTTTGTACAATTTACATTATCAATATGTGAGAGTGAAAAAAAAATCATGCATATTAACACTTGATGCTTCCTATATGAATAATAAAATTATGTATAGGTCCTTTGAAATTTGGTCCACTTAATAATAACAATAAATGAGAGTACACAATAAGAAAGCATATTCACACAAAAATGGTAAGCATAACTTTGCCATTTTAAATAAAGAAAAGGGCATAAAAAATAACCAAAAATATTAGGATGGATGTTACATTTACAATCCCAAATGAGAATTACAACCACACAGTGACCATAGAAACAACCATAAAATACAAGGAAAGAGGTTAAGCTAAGTAGCCTTACACCTCTTGAAAATAACAACCAAATGAAAGGAGAAGGAAATTTTAATGTAAATAAAATTAAGCCAAGTGGGAATGGAAGATTACATTTAATCCTTCTTGGATCCATTCAAGAAAACCTCTTACTAACTTTTGGAAATGCCTGTCCTCCTCCTTCTCTAAGCTCTTCCTCCTCTTCCTCCTTCTCTTCGCCACTCTAATTTTCCAATTTTCCAAATGAGAAAAAAATAATCTCAAAGAAGGATTTATTTCCTATTACTAAACCCATTTATCTACAAGACAATGGGAAGGTGACATATGTCCCTTTCCATCCCTTACCTCATGGTAAAAAATATTCCATCTCCATAACTCCATTTACAAGCTAATGTGGGAAAGCAAACAAATCCACACCTTATAAATGAACCCACTATCCCATGCCATAAATGACACATGAACTACTTAAAAATTCCTCTATGGATCTTATAAAAAATCTCCAACCCTGTTATTGGTCCAAAGATATAAAAATCAACTTAAAATATCTATAGATTATTGTATGTTAATCTCTAAAGCTGGATATCCCAAACCATCAGAGTTTTGAGTCAAAAGGGGCCACTTAAGTAGATTAAAAATTAATTTATGAATGAAATGAAACTTAAATAAAATTCCTAAGTTTAGGAATGAAAGATGTGAATAGTATTTAGGGGAATAGTGCTAAATGTGTTAAATAAGTTTACACTTTTCATTAGGTCCATAAATGATACAAGGAGTGGCTTGGACCATGGTAGGGTTAAGTAGACTTGTCACCACTATACCAATTATGTAATAATGCAATAAATAGTCCTATTTCCATTATCAACATTTTATGTCACATGTACAACCTTACATAAAATTCCCTTCCCTAGATAGTTGAAACTGCATAATATAGAAAATACAAATGATCTAAATCCACACAACATGCAAATGACATATCCAATGCACCAAAAATAAATTTTAATAAACTAATAAAAATCATATAAAAATATGTATAATTCAAATACATGATTAAGGAAAATATCTCTAGTGGTATAAAATCAATACACATCATAATGGATAACAAAAATATTGTAGGTAAAATAATACCACAATGCAAAAATAATCATCTAATCTAAGAATATAATTATTTTTTCATAATCAAAACATAACATATCATAAAATAAGGAATTTTTTGTCTCAAAAAAAGGATCAATAACCTCTCATGTCTCAATCACATATAAGATATGTCTAAAAAGGATGTGTAAAACATAAAAAGCCTAACGGTGAGCACTATAAAAATAGGGGTCTCAAATTATTGGTCGGTGCCTTCAATAAAATTTTCTTTATTTTTTAATTTGGGATAACTCCTAGAGGGTGATTTTTGATTTAATATTATTTATTTCTTAAAATATATTATAGCCACTCTTATTTGATGGATCAACATATTGGTATCGATCATTACATTTTTAAAGAGGTGGATTGTTATTATCCTTTAGATTAGGAGGAATAACTACATTATTATTTGGAGGCATGTAAAAAATAACAATTTGTTGATTCTTGTTTCTTATATTGTAATTATATTTTTTAAATTAATCAAAATTATGAATCTCATCTACGTTTTCCTCAACTGTGAATGATGAATTGTATGTTTTAAACACTGTTACAATAATATAAGAGCTTAGAACACTAGATGGGGTAGATGAGTTAGGTTTATTTGGAATAATATCATACCCATCCATATCATTTTGGAATATTTCATAGATAATAAATAATTCTATACATTCTAACTCAACATGTTGTGAAGTATTGTGGGCCTTACACCAATTGGGAAAAGCTACATCAAAAATGTTTATCTTAGGAAGCTTATTAGGTGGTATCTCTGGGTTATTATTTGGCCTATAAAATGGTTTTTTGTATATATATAATGTAAAATTTTCATTGGTAATTTCCCCTACTATGTTTCCTAGGACTTTTTTTATACTAAGAAAACCATTACTAAGTTTATTCACCATGTGTTGAATGACATATAACTATAACCTAGTAGAATTGAGAGCTATATCCTATGTATTAAAGGTATTGACTAGTACCAAGGCTTGGCTATTATTCTTCTAGTTATATATGAGGATATAAATTTCCAAAAATCCCAAGTTTTAGGTTGGTGCATCATGAGCCAAAGGAAAAAAATTAAATACATGATTTTGATTATTGGCTATGACATTATGATTGGGGTTTAAAATATGATTTAATACTAATAAATTTATATTGACATTAGGTATGACCAAGTCATACAATCCTTGAGGATTCAACTTATAATCAATGTTGTTAGATTCAACATAGGCTTATGATAAAGGATTTATGTTTTAAGATCTATGTAAAAACAATGAAGTCATTGAATCTAGGGAATTTTTATACATTTTTAGGGATAATAAAATAACAAGTCCATATCCATATTATATAATCTTGCATTGAATGCTTTGATTAGCTCATTAGGATCTCTTTTTGTGCTATAAAAATGTCGATAAACTATACTAAGATTAGTAACTTGTCTAAATTGTATCACAAATGTATTATGAAATTGATTCCATGAGGTTATTAAATTCTATGAGAGATTTAGGAAGCAATCATATGCAACATCCTACAAGGTGAAATGAAATAGTTTGCATGCCACATCTTCATGAATTACATTCAGTAATCTCAAATATGTTTTAAAGGATTTAATATGTTGCTCTACAATTCATCAACTAGAAGGGGAGAATGAAGGAAGATGATTTTAGGGATTCCTGGGTAAATAATGGATGGCACCGATGTCATTGATGGCAGAAATAACTAGCCAATTCATGATAAAATATGTGTTTTGATTCACTTGAATTGGTGAATTCAGTATAGAAATGTATTTCGTAGAAGTACTTCTATATGATCTTGTTATTTGATGACTATTTAAGGACTATAATAGTAATAATAGACCTATTTCTAAGTTAGACCTTGTTAACCTAACTAGTGAATCTAGAGTATGTAAACTAAAGTGAACTCAATGGTCAAGTGTTATGGGACCTCATTCTAGCACTAGTTTAAAACTTGTTGATTTAGATTTTATGCACATCAAATATCTTGAAGGGGTAAGACCATATTATTTTATGACCAATGAGAAATCACTCCAAGGCATGAGTTTTAGGTATTAAATTTTATAAATAATCACATGGTGGAATAATGGTAGAATTCAATGATTTTTTACCTTGGATGGATTGGATATGACTTATATCTAATATATAACCTAAAGATTATAATAAATAATCTACAATGTATAGTTTATCTAAACTAAAAATTATCATATCAAAAAATATAAAAGGAAAGAAGGGTAGGGAAAAAAAGAAGGGGATATATGATGTGGACTAAAGAATAAAACCTTCCAAGGTTATTGACTACACTGAGCTAGAGATGTGTCACTAACTAATGTCTGATATACTTAGCTCTAAGCATAGGGCATTAAAAACAAAGTGAGGAGTCAAAGGAAATAAATTTCAAAATAACCCAATGATCATAATAAAATATATTGTTAATAAAAATTAATAAGCATAATAAAATCACTAATAATAAATAAATAAAATCTATAATTGAAGAGGGGATAAGAATAACACAAAGTTAAATCTAATCATTATAATAAGACATATGTACAACTTCATATAATATTGTCAACTTAATGTAAATTATTCATACAAAATGGCAAGGGATGAGGTGGACTATGGAGGTGGAATGAGAATTGAGGGATCAACTATAATGGGTGTGTTGGGTGATGTAGGGAATGGATATGTAGGGCATTGTAGGATAATCATATACTCTCTAGACACCTTGGTTTGATCTTATATCTAAGTTATGTATTTTATGGTTTTAGGAGAGTCTTTGAGGATGTTTACCATAAGGAACTTTGCTATTTAATTTCTTGAGTAATGGGTAATTCTAATTGGAAGGAAGCATGTCTCTATAGGGGATAAATTATAAAAATTGACTAAGAAACCAAGTCTTCAAATCTTGGGCTTGGAAAGACAAAAGACATAGTACTTGATGGGATTGTAGGTTTGATTCCCACAACACCTATAAAATCAATGAGATATGTAATGTAAACCATTATTGTGATATGTTGATCTTGAAAAATTAGGATAAATGTGGTACACACAATGTTAGTGTCACATATAGTAATAAAATTTATAACCAAAGAATCAGATGGGTTAATTAAAACTATAGGAATACTAGTAGTGGCAATGTCAACTTCAAAAATAAGGGTGGAAGTAAAAGGGACCTCAACTGAAATAAGTGTATTAGTAACATTTTGAGGGATTGAATTGTTAGTTGAGGAAATAGGGGTGTTTATAAGAGTTACATGAATTTAAATGGAACCAACAAAGGTGTTAACTGAATAAAGACTAAGAATGTCCTATTAGACTATTATTTATTTAAAATAGAACCAATTTTTTCTATACTTATTATATTTTGAGATGCATCATGAATAAGATAAGTACTAGGGATATAAATTCCAAAATGTTCTTGAACATGGGAATTTTTAAAACTATAAAATGTAATCTCTTATTCTTGGTCTTCCTTTACAAAGTCAACTTCTATTTTAAGTGATGTTCAATGATGCTCTTATAAATTTTGGAGTATATTGTGATCTCTCCTCCATTATGGCCTTTGGAGTTTATAGAGTTCTAGGCAAGGTTATCCTAGCCTCAGTGACTATTGGATTTTGTGTTGTAGTATTCATAGGAGGAGGTTGTGATTGATTTATTACCTATGATGGGATTAGTTTTCATGAGACAATAATAGTGAAATAAAATGTGATTTTTTAAATGAGAGGCCCACCAATGTATACAACATAAATTTATTTCTTTGTAGCCTTTTTTTGGGGATTATTTTTTAGTATACTTATTTTAAAATGTTCATCAGTCTGTTTTAGATACTTATCCCTCTCAAGCTACTCCATTTCCTTTTGGATTAAACTTATAATAAAGGAATCATAATAGATTAGAGGAAATTTACATGGTCATTTGTGAAACTCTCATTTTTATTTATACATGTGTATTATCATAAACATTAAGTAAAATATAATCATGATTGTACTATTTAATATTGTAGGTGGTTCTGAGTCTCCATTGGAAGCTTTGTACATGATAAACCACTCTTCCCCTAGGATCCCAAGGTTTGATTTCTGCCAATTTTAGGTTGAAATAAGACTTGTGCTAATAATACTTAGATAATTATTCCCATTTTAAAAATTGTTCTTACCTATGCTAAAAGGCATCTTGTACATAATTCCTAATTTGGATCTTTTACAATCTTCATCAATGCTTCAAGATAGTTGGAATGTTACTCCTACTCTACAAAATTTTTAGGGACCATTCTTAGTAGGTAAAAGGGGGAAATTAATGTAACAATAATTTATCAATGAATTGAGTGATATTTTAATATGATTAGACAACCTTGGCATAGATTGTGCATTGATGAAATTATATACCACAAGATAAAATGTGTGTGTGTGTGTGTGTGTGTGTGTGTGTGTGTGTGTGTGTGTGTGTGTGTGTGTGTGTGTGTGTGTGTGTGTGTGTGTGTGTGTGTGTGTGTGTGTGTGTGCGCGTGTGTGTGTGTGACTGTGCATGTACATGTGCGTGTGTGCATGTGTGTGTGCGTGTGCGTGTGCGTATTTGCGTGTGTGCGTAGGTGTGGTGTGTGTGTGTGTGTGTGTGTGTGTGTGTGTGTGTGTGTGTGTGTGTGTGTGTGTGTGTGTGTGTTGTGTGTGTGTGTGTGTGTGTGTGTGTGTGTGTGTGTGTGTGTGTGTGTGTGTGTGTGTGTGTGTGTGTGTGTTTGTGTGTGTGTGTGTGTGTGTGTGTGTGTGTGTGTGTGTGTGTGTGTATGGTTCCTAAGCTTATGAATATGGAACATATTAAAATATTCACATATCATGTCAAATCTTGAAGGTTACCATAGAGATATACCTAGGGGGTTTATTGTAGCACATAATACATCTAATAAATATGGAAACATGTAAAATTTACCACTTGGTTTATTTTGAGCAATTATTTGTTATTTTAGGTTGAATATTATTACTTCCCCAAGTGTAGGGATGCCCTTAATTTATAAGATTATAGATAAAATGGGAATTAGTAATATAGGGAACTCCATGAAGTATATTTAACATAACCATTTAAATTCTAACATGTGATATGAATTATGAGATGGGGATGGTGTTGACTTTCATCTTCTTGAAAAAATTATCAGGGTCAATTTTCAAGTCTTTTAAAGTGCCTCTAACCTCATTATTATTAAACCATTCCTTGACTACTTTTTGGTTATAGACTATATTTGGTTTAGGAAATCTGTAGTATATTTTGAAGGAAATACTTACTACATAGGATAATAGTACATGGATATTTTATCTAAAAAATATATTTTCTATGCACATACAAATAATTAATAATTTAAAGAGTATGCCTATGTAAGGGAATACCTATGGTTTGACCACTACTTGATGTAGTATTACTTCTTGGATAACAAGTAAATTATCTACATATTCTATATACTAGAGAGATATGTTGTCATTTTCATTATATGGTCAAGATACTTTAACCTATTCATATATAGGTGAGTAGTGTGAGAATCCATTTCATAGAACACTCAAATCAAACTTAGTATCCCTATAATCTTCCCTAATTTTAAACCATAAAAAATATGGATGAAGGACTTGATATTCAACTACAATTATAATAACTTGTCAATATTTGTGTTCAATTTTATAATTGGACTAAATAAATATGAGATCTCTATATTTGATTTGTAAGATATATATTTAAAAATATTGTCAAATTATGTTTGGCATAAAACATATAGTCTAGAATTACTCTTAATCAATCATTACAATCTCTTTCTTGAGAATTCATTCATGCTCAATGGGTCCATGTCAATTGTATTTCCTTTTGGAATTTGATTTTATGATACATGATTTTATGGGGATTTTTTTATAGGTGTCAATTTATCACAAATTTTAGTAGCTAAGTCACCTTTATTGATTTCATTATGTCCATCCTTGTTACAACTAAAAATATCTCACTTAGTCATGTTTAACCTTTGTGTGCTTATATTTGTATTGACAACTAACTATATTAGGAAAGACATGTGTAATCATGTTTATTTGGTATTTATTAAATTATAAATGCAATTGGGTCCACTGTCATGCTTGATATAGGTTATACTCTACCATACTCAAAGAGACACATGGAAACATGTCAATTTACTACTTAATATGCCTTTTGATCAGTCCTCAATCATTTAAGTGTATGAAACTACAATATGATGACACATGGAATTTGATTATATTGCGAGGAACACATGGTGACATCTATTAATTAAATTTGGAAGCTAACTTTGTAAGGAATTACACATGGAAACTTGTCACTTAGTCATGTGGCGGTAAAATTCATAATCTAGCAATTTTAGTTATTAGTTTACAATGATGTGAGGTGATGACAAGTGGTATATGATGCAATAGTTGACTATATCAAGAACACATGGAAGCTTCTCAATTAATCATGTAGTTGTGGACACTTACAATTTGTCTATGTGAGAAAATATCTGAGATAGAGTAAGGTGATGACATGTGGCATGATCTCATATAGGTACATTATCATAATATTCATGACTTATATTTTTTATTAGATCCCTAAGAGACTATGAGATGGAGACACATGGAAAATTATCACTCATTCACAAGTATTTGTTCCTTATACCCTTTTTATTTTAGTCTATGATGACCCAAAATGATGACATGTGGAGAAATATCACTTAGTTCTGTAGTCTTAATCCCTTTTAAAACTTGTAACTTTGCACTGTTAGCCATGATACTATATAAGGAAGACACTTTGAATAATATCATGACGTTGAGGTGCCAAAAGTTTAAAATTTAAGTCTTTCCGTAGAGTGTAAGTGCTGAATAAATGGGTATGAGTACCTAAATAATGATGGGTCACAACATTACATAGATATCAATGAGACTTTGACTATATTTAATTTTTTTTCAAAGAGGATACATGTGGAAAAAGAAAAGATAATTTATAAAATAAGATGTTGAACTATGAATCAAAACTTGATAGTCTTGACAATAAAAGCAATAAATTAGTTATATAAATGAATTCAACTAAAATAAAAATATATTTTTAACTATTTTTCCTTATGATTTTAATCCAAAATTTTAAAATAAAATGTGATTATTAAAACTTAGGCTTATTTATGTTTGGGTCCTAAGGTGCAATTTGTATCTCAATGGAGACCAAAATATGGAATTTTCAAGAATAAATGGTCACTATTTTGAATTTTGAAGATGGGGCATATTGGTTAAAACATAACTTATAAATAAAAATTAGTTTAAAGTTTCAAAAATTATTTCATATTATATAAGAGCAAAAAATAATAGGGATCCATTTTGGGGGCAAGCCATTTCAGGGCTTCTAGAAACTTGCACTAGCCAACAAGGTAAAAAGGTACATGTACTCAAGAAAGAGGTCATAATTGGAGAAATATGTCATTATAAGCCTAAATAATTATTTCATGAGGAAGATCATATAAAATTGAATGTGTGTCCCTTTTGGGTTCCCCTACCTCTGGGTCTTCTAGTGGTTGTAATCAACTTCAAAAAAAGGGTGTATTTTAATAGTAATAGTTCTAGTTTGATAGAATAAAATTATAGTTCAGACTTTGTAACTGCTTAATTTTTAATAAAATATAATTTAAATAAAATTATTTCATGTATTTTATTCTAACCACATGGTTAGAATTGGGTGATGATCAATGCGTATTGACCAACCCATAAACGTAACCATGCAATGGGATCCCTAGGTGGCTTTTAAGTCGTATGACTCAAAATTGTGCACAAATTATTGTGAATATATAAGCCTTGAACTTGGCATTCAAACACAAAAAATATTCAAAAAAAAGTTCCAAATTCATTAGGATTTATACCAAATTACTTGGGTCTCATGGATGACTATTGACAGATAAATTGTTACCCTAAAAGAAGAGATCACTGCCCTTAAAAAGGGCATGTGTATTAAATAACTTACCCTATAGAGAAATGCTTTTAAATTTTTTATAACTAGAGCACTGTTGATCAATTTTTTTTGAAATGAGTGGGAACATGCTTAGAAAATCCCAAATTTTTGTTTAAAATGATTTCAATCCTTATACTACATCTATTTATGTGAAATAAAATTAAACAAAGTTAAAGAAGATTGCAAAAGAGATCTAGGATATTTCAACAACCAAAATTTGAAAATTAGTAGAATATTAACTATGGTCATAAAAATGAATTATAAATTAGATTTTTATCTTGATTATGTTAATTTAAAATATAATGAAAATTGGATGGGATTTGGATATTTCAAATTATAAAAGAATTATACAAGTATTTTTAGTTGTTCTTGGGCTTGATGAAAATAAATACAATACAAATTTTTGGAAAGAAACCATAATTTGTTTATGCTGAATTGTAATAATATATAAAAAATATTTACTATTTATTTTTCAATATAAATATAATAATTGCATTTTATTTATAATCCAATACCATTGGTTTTGAAGAGAGCATAGGAGAGAGAAAATAATCACACCAAATTACCATACCTATTACAATTTTCTTTGATTTATGCATAATTACCACTAATTATTAAATTAAAATGGATTTAAAATAACCAATAACATATTTATAATTAATTACGATATTATTCAAATAAAAGTCTTAAATTAAACTCCATAAACAACCTATAAGGCAAACTGAAGGAGGGGCTCATCTCTCATCCATTTTACATAATAATATGATTTATTTAGGCACCCTCAAGCCTAGGACTACCATCTCTGAGCATAGTGAACATTGAGTGCATTAGATATGTTAAGGTTAGCAGGATGGGGTTTGGTTAGTGGCTAGAACTCTTAATTAGGCTACTTAACTAGGAGGCTAAGAATCACATCTTCTACTAGAGGATTCCATAATTCAATATAAACATTCAATAAAATAAAATAAAACACCATATATAAAAAAATAATATAAAGGCATCTACAAGATAATTCCAAAATAATAAGGCTCGCTAAGGGAGGATGATAATGTGGGGATACATCTCTCTTATCCTACCACTTCTATTGGCCATTGGAGGACCTTATCCTAGTTAACCATGTTAAAAATACACTTAGGTGGGCATGGTAATCTAATTAAACTAACCACTACCACTACACCAATAAGAACAATGTAAGAGGGCACAAGAACCTGATTCTACTACCCACTACCATTATGAAAAATAAGGCAAAAAATAAGATAATAATCTATGAAAAATTGGATAGCCTAATGACACCAAAATGAAATAAGAATTTTTTTTATAGAAAAACCAATAAAAATATGAGGTATGGTGCATCTCTAAAGCCCAAATGGGAAAAAAAATCCACATGGTAGCCATAGAAAAATTGTGGAAAACAAGCATTAAAAGAGGGTAGGCTAATTGGCTCTACACCTCTTAAAAACAAGAAAAAGGGATAATATTCTATTTCAAGTAATAATATGAATTAAAATATACAAATAAAGGAAATAGAATCCTACCTTGGGTTATTTACTTAGTTCAACACATTTAACTAGGTTGTTTCACCTCCTCCCAAGGAAATATATCTTCTTTATTCCCTTAGCTTCTAGTTCTCTCCTTTATCTCTCCCCCCATTTCTCTTTCTTGATCCAAGGAAGGATTTACTTCCTCATATAGGCAAAACACTCAAATCCATTGGCCATTGGGAAGATGACATGTATCCCTTCCCATTCCTTAGTTCTTGTTTGAAAATTCCACACAAGCATTAACTCATCTTATAATTCTATATGCGCATGCAAGGTAAGTCCATGCATCTTCAATTATCCCACTATCCCATGCCATAAATTAGCACATGTTTTTACTTATGTATTGATCCACACTCCACACAAGGTTTATTAAAAAATATAGGAAATAAGGTTATTAATTACATAAATATCTACCTCTAAATAACTTTATAGCCACTTGAAAATTTATTTGAAAGTTCCCATCCAAGTTTTAAAAGTGGTTATAATGAGTTGGATATTTTTTCAACATTAATACCTTATAGATGTTTCATAAATATCAAAGGTATGGGTAAATAGTGAAATAATAGTGTCAAAGGGGTGAATAGTATTAGGAGGTCAAGGAGGTTCATAACTTATGAGTATGTCCACATACAACACTATAATTGGGTTTAGATTTTGGGAAGTTAAGTAGTCACTACACCATTATACCAATGATGCACTCATGCTCATTATAGTTACAATCCTCTCATTAGCCTCCCCTATCACCTACACATCAAATCACACATAAATCATGTTGTCCTAGATTTCCAAAGTTATAAAATATAAAAAACATAAGTAATCTCAATTCATAAAAAATGTATACACATATATCCAAGTCATAATAAATCAATGGTAATATACTCATGTGAATCATATAAACATATGATAACTAATTATATGATTTAAAAGCAATATATCTAACAATACAAAAATATGACAAGCATAATAATGGACAACTAAAATAATGTAAGTAGACTAACATCATCATATATATAATATCCACTATATGAGACATAAGGTATAAATAACATCTTGAGTTTAAATACATACATACCACATCATATCAAGGTGTGTGTACAAGAACAAAATGTTCAAAACTAAACACTATTAAAATAGGGGTTCTACATCCCCCTCCCATTAGACTTCCTCATGGAAGTCATTAAAAGATACAAGGATACTAAACCCTCAAAGGTATTACATCCTCCAAAGTTGTAGTGTTCTCATCATATCAGTCCCATTAGACCTTGAATTGGTCTAGATCTTAGCCTCAAAGGTCCAACATACTACATGCTAAAATATTCATAGGATCTAAAATCAAAGTCCCATATATCTCTACCTAAAATGTTGTCTAGTACATAACATGTGTAGTTTCAAGTATATAACAATGTGAAATATAAACATAGAACATGTCATGAACACATGATAGGCTAGGTGGAAAGGCTAAATGATAATATATATGGGTGATGGTCTCTAATATCTCAAATATCTTGCTAAAATGAAGTTCCAAATTTGAGATTTTTCCAAAATAGACAAGGATCTTTTTGGGTATCACTATAAAAAACACCTTATCTCCCACTTCAAAATGATGATTAGTGATCTTTGCATTTACACACTCCTTATACCATTCTCATGCCTCCTCAAGTCATTGGATTTAAAAAAAAAAATGATGCTCCACATCCTATAAGATGGTATAACCAATGACAAATCAATCCTCAATGTGATCCAAACTCAAGGGCTCCTGAAATGTCTACCATATAATTCCTTGTAGGGAACCATTTTGATATAAATTTAATAGTCTTTCCTATAGAAAAACTCTAATAAGTACAAGTAATCCTCATAATGGGAGTGTTGATCCATGATGTACATGCCAAGTGTTTCCTCTAAAAATTGGTTGAACAACTTAGTATATCTATTTGTGTCAAGATTATAGGATGTACTGAAATTGAGTTGAGTTCCCAATACCTTCTTTAGAGTGGTCCAAAAGATAGATGTGTACACATGATCTTGATTGGAGGGAATATTATGGGGAATATTATGAAATAAAACTATGTAATTTTAGAAAAACCTTTCCATTGACATGGCATTGTAAGTGGTACTTGTTGGAGACAAGTGATCTACCCTTGTCAACTTATCTGAAGTCACCATGATAGAATCATGATGATAGGATGAGTTAGGTAGTGAAAAAATGAAGTCCATAGAGATGGTATCCCATTTATATTTTGGTATTTTATGGGGGTATAAAAAACTTTATATGAAATCATGCTTGACCTTGACCCTCTTGTAATTAAGGCATGAAGATATTAAGTTTTTAATGTCATGTCAAAAACTAGCCTAGTGATACAACTATCGTAACTCTGCATGCATTTTATTTACTCTAGGTTTTCCTTGATAAGGTGATTGATAAGACTCTAATAATAAAAAATTGTAAAATAAAAATAATGTGGGAATATAAATAAACCACTTGTGTGTTAAGATACTAACTTAAGAGTAAATAGCTCACACTTACACTTAAATGCCATCCTTGAGTATAACATTTTTTGCACCTCCTATTAAAAACTATCCTCAAGAAGATGCTCAAGAATTCAGTTTCATAAATCAGTGTGTAGCCTCATCATTGTCATCTCATAGTATCTCTTTTTCATGTCATATTAAAAATAATTATCCTTTCCATTAATATACATGATCTCATAGTCAAACTCTCACAAGAGTTCTATCCAACTCCACTAACATGCGTTAATAATAAACTAATTGAAAATGTGTTGTAGGCTCAAGTGATCTATCCTCATTATAAAGTGGAAACCAAGTAAAAATGTCTCAATCTAATAAAATCATGAAATGTAGTTAAAAAATCAAGATCATGAGTCATATATCTCTGTTAATAATCCTTGAGTTTTATATACTTATTGGCATGTTATTACCATTGATTTCAAAAGGGTGCATCTTGTAAAGGTGCATGGTGAGTAATCATTGAGGTATCTGATAAGGTGAGTTTGTATTTGTCATTGATGTCACTGAGATTTTTATTTATGTCATTGAGGTTGTTGTTGCATATTACGAGTCCTAATTATCACAAAGAGGTATGATGTTTAAGTGAACATTGAAACATGGTTATGAGGCTCTAGGTCTACATGAGGTCATGAGAGAATTTTTATCATAAATATATTATTTAAGTGGTTTGAATTTTTTTTAAAGAGTATTTTTTTTATATCATTGAGGTAAGCATGTTTGAGTACTAGTTATTGAGTACAAGGTGTCTTAAGAAGCCTATTCTAGACCTTATCAGAAGGTGTGCATAATGAAGTGTGATGAAGTGATAACAAGATTTTTATAGGTTTTTTTTGATTGTGTGATAATGGAAGTAAAGTGGACATACTTTCATAAGTTTTTTAAGGTCAGTTGTCAAGTCTCAAGTGCTTAAAAAACCTAGTCATGGCATTAGTCATGACATGTAAAGTCCTTGTGAGAAGGTATGATTTTGGTGACTTTGTAATATGGATACATAGAGGAATGAAGGATTTATGTGGTTAATTTAAAATTTTTATGAGGTTTATAGTGCATTTATATTTGCGTGAAGGTGTGTTTTTAGGTCTAATATAGCATGAAGGACACGTTGTAGAAAGAAAGAATGGCCTAATGGGGTATGAGTTTTTATTTCAAAGGAAAGAATAGAAATGTGAGTGTTTTTAGAATTTTTAACATTATTATAATTATGTTGACCAATTTTGAGACCATATTTTGAAGTAAAAGGCATGAAAAATTATTTGGAGGTCTCTCAAGTGCTTAGAATGAAGGGTTTTCAACCCAAGAAGGATTTTATTGTGCCCATAAGTTCATAATTTTTTTGAATGGGAACCTAATATATTAATTATAGATAATTAAGGGTCCTAATTCAAAATTATATTCATTATTTTTTGGGTTGAGTGGCTATGATTTATGAATGATCACTAAGAATGGAAACAGGTTTAAACCCTCTTAGAACCTTAATACGGACCCAATGTTGAATATGTTGATAAAAATTTCCTATAATGGATTGGTATGATCATATAAAATGTTTTAAATTGTATTGGACTCTCTCAGGAACCTCCAAGTAGTATTGGTGAGAGAGAGGAGAGAGAAAATGTTGAGTTACATGCTTATTCCTAAATAAGTTATTATAGCTATCAAAAGTTGTATTGAAAATAATAAGAAAATGGATAGAGGAATAAGGTAAAAAATAATGTTTAATGTACATTAATTTTTATGGATAGGTTTTATCCATCAATTTTGATAAATTGGTCATCCAAATTAGCCAGTCACTAATAGGCCAAATGGTGCAAACAGTGAAAAACATAGGCAATAGTGAGAAGAAGAATAGGAATGTGTTATCATGATAGAATGATGAAACCAAGTGCATGGATATGTATTTTTTATACTTTAATTTCATATTAATTCTTATTATAAATCTTGGAAGTTAGGTATAGTGGTGAAAATGATGAATCCAAAATGTCTTGTTTGGCTTAGTGAGGACTGTGTGTAGTGAGGTCAACAAATTGGTCTGTAAGACCAATAGTTTCCAATAGACCATATGATGTTTATATTTTAATATGGTATAGATATGTTTTATTATCATATAATTTGATAATAATTTTTTGAAAGTGGTCATACAATTGTTGAAGGTCAATGTCACCATGACTATGCTTTAAGGTAAACTGGCAATTCTAAGTAAACAAGTTGTAGTGATGAGTTTGAGGATATATGCCATAATTTTAAGAATATAATGAATATTGTGTTGTCAAAATTTTTGTGACTTTAAAGTCTCTTTAATTATTTTTTTTAAAGATTTTAAGTAAAAATAGGTTTTGAAGGGATCATTATAAGAGGTTGAAAAGTTGAAGTCAAAATGACTTATCTGGTTCATGCAAGACTATGTGAGATAAGGTCAGAAGATTTGTCTACAAGACCAATGTTTGATATTAGAGATTATATTTTTTGTGATTTATGTTGTTATAAATATGTTATATAATATTTTTTATGTACTTATAATAATTTAAAATGTCTTTTTATGTGTTGGATATCAATTAGTTTCATGACTAGCTTTTGATAGTCCTGCCATAGGTGTATAGTTCTAAGTGAGCATATTGAAGATATGAGTTTAAGCTCTTTTACCCTAATTTTAAGTATTTAAATAATATGGTGATGAAACTGAGGTAATATTAAATTTTTATATGCACTTTTTTGATCATGTTTGAGTTTAACTTAAGTAAGTTTGAGATTCAGTATTGAAAGGCAGATTTTTTGGTGTACACAGGCCTAATATGACTAAGTACTAATTAGGATTTTCATGTAGCAATTTGTTGTAAAATGTATTATTTAGAATAAAATAAATAATTTGAATTATATTTTATTTTCATATGATATTTTGCTACTATTTTTTTATTTTTAAAGTGTTCCAAGGAAGGCAAAGTGTATCATGTGTCTAAGAAGGCATAGTGAGTCTCCATGAGATCTAAAAGTGAAATGAGGCCTAATTGAGTCATGTCATACCTAAAGGGACTCAAATATAATTTTTTTCATGTCAAAAAAATGTCATAAGTCATATTACATGAAATACCTAAGAGGTTAAAGGTGATTAGATAACTAATTAGTATATGAACAATGAATGGTATGTACAAGGTAGTTTTAGGCCTACTGGTGTTATAGGATGGTATGTGAATGAAATAGCACATTATTTATCATAATAAGGTATTTTATACCATTATATGAGTGTATATGATAATTAATTAAGATATTATAGTATGTTTTCATATGATTATCATGGTCATATGATCTAATCAATCCTTAAGAGACCTAGTTGAGAGAAGAAACCTAGAAGGCAACTTGAAAGGGACAAAAGTGTGAGAAGAGATAAATAAAGTGATAATAATATATTGTGAAAGAAATAAGGTTTAATTAATTTTATAATTTTTTTAGGTATCTAATTTTGTGCTAATTTGTCTAGGTGGTTGGTGTCTTCTTGCATATTGGTGCTTACTAAAGTCTAGTTGAGTAGGTGCTTGACTAGTTGGGGTTGGTGCTCCATGTGGAGTTGGTAATTCACTAAAGATTAGTTTTTATTATTATAATAATGTATTAAATTTATATATAATATTGTATTTTATTTCCCTTTAGGGTTTCCCACATATAAAATGTGTTATCTTGTTTCATGATCTTGTATGGTTGCATATGCTTTACTAAGATGTTCATGTTTGTATGAATGGTTCATGTATGATTAAGTGAAATTGAATGAATATTTTAAATACACTAATTCAACCCCATTATTAATTATTTTCCTTAAAATTTTTTTATCATAGCTCATCCCTTTGAAATAATCCTATTAAACTAAAGGAGATCCTAGAAGTAAGGATGACTAGTAGTCAAGTTCAGGGAAGTTTCTCTATCATTAAGGTTGCATTATTAAATGGGATTAATTATGGATTTTTGAGCATAAAAATTAAGACATATCTAATGTCAATAGGTTATAAATATGATATTAAATTATGGATGGATACACTCCACCTCTTACACCACCAAATGATGCAATAGGCAAGAAGGAAAGTGAGAGCAATTCCAAGGTAATGAATATCATTATATGTGGCCTATCAGAGGTAGATTTTGTGAAGGTGAGTCAGCCAAGGTGATATGGGACATGTTGAATAATATTTATAAAGGAGACACCAATGTGAAGATGGTTAAATTATAAAATCATATAAGGTAGTTTAAAAGTCTGAGTATGAAGGAAGATGAGAGAAGCATCTTACATGTTAAGGGTTGATGAAGTGGTCAATGCCATTAGAGGATTAGGAGAAGAAGTGAAAGAGTTTATATTTGTTTAAAAGGTATTGAGATCACTAAATCCTAAGTTTTATTATAAGGTGTATAAATTATAAGAGATTTAATATTTGAACAAGTTGGATATGGATAGGCTTCATGAAATCTTGACAGCCTATGACATGAGGAAAAATGAAGGAAGACCTCCCAATAAAAAATCAACATTAAAAGTTTAAAATAAATCAAAAGCCAAGAAGGTCAAGGATGGGGTATGTTCAGATATTGATGATGATGAATTGATAGTCATGTTTGCTAGGAAATTGAGATTTGAATCTGGTAAGTACAAGGGTAAGTTGCCTTTAAAATGTTTCAACTATGGTAAGATTGTTCACTTTGCATCTAAGTGTCCTAACAAGGATAAGATTGAGCATGATGAAGAACATGATGAACATCATGGTGATGATAATAAGGTATATAATCCTAAAAAAATAAAGAAAATTTTCAAGAAGTATGAAGGTAGGAAAGGGTCATTCAATAACAAGAGAAGTTTATATACCGAAGAAGATAATAATTCATATAATGTAAGTAACACAAGTCCATCTAATAGTGATGATGAAAGTAATAAAAATGAACATGACAATAATGAAACCTTATTCATGGCTATAGAAACAAACAATAAGGGTTACTCAAAAGTGAAAGGCCATATGGATGATGAAGAATCAAATGAAGAAGAGGTTGAAGTGAACTTTGGGGTAGAATTAATGAGTGATATAGATGATTTGAAGTTCCAAAGAAGGAATAATCACAAATTAAGATCATTAGTTAAGGACTATGAAGATAACATTGGTTTGTTTGAAGAGAGAATAAATAACACATCTAAGGAGCATGATGAGATAATCAATCAAGTTGAATCTCAGATGGAGATAGTCACTGTTAGCCTAAAGGATAAGGAAGAAGAATGCACTAGGTATGAATAAAAAATAGACTCATTAAAGTCAGAATTGGATGAAGCAAATAGAAAGATGAATACCTATGTGAGGTTTGAAAAGAGCACTGAGGCTCTAGATGACATCTTGAGTAGTCATAAGTCTACAAGTGATAAGATGGGTATTGATTTCAAACAAGACCAAAAAGAGGCATCTCAAGTCAAAGAGAAGGCTAATGAAAATAAGAAGGTCAACATGAAGAGACCAATTAGATAGCCTAATTATATGAGGTATGCTAATTATTTCAATGGTTATTATTTTACACGCAATCAGTTTGGTCATAGAGTAAGAGAGTGTAAAAGACCCTCTAAAAATGAATATGAATGGGATTGTGAAATGAATCATCAATCAAGAGGTATGAATAAGGTTATTTACTATAGTTATCATAATGTGGGACACATTTCAATATTTTATCCTAATAGAGTTATAATCTCATCAAATCAAAACAAGAGGTTTGAAGCCCGTAGAGTATAAGAGGGAAGGCAAATGAATGTGTAGAAACCAAAGATAGTGAAGGTGAGTCATGATCAATCTACAAGTCCAAGTGGACTATTTGCTATGGTAGAGCATACTTAAAATGTGAAATTAAGTCAATACTATCTATTATAAACTCATATTGTTAATCAAATGATTGATGAAGAGGTCAAGCGTAAGGTACCAATAAAGAATAAAAGGATCATAAAGGATATTCAGTCTTGTGAGACCATGGATATCTGGGAATACCCTAAGTTTGTGTTATTTTAGTTCCTTATAGAAAAGGGTGACTCCATTAAGCTTCATGAAGACACTCTTTATTTAGAAAAATCATGGTGGATGATTGGTCTGAGGGGAGCTATTTAAGTTGTTCATAATCTCCAAGTGTAGTTGTTAACAAGAATAAAAGAGGTAAGAAAGCTGTTTTATGTTTCTAATAGTTGGTAGTTGAGCATGACTTATGTTGTAGATGGTTTGACAATTATTTTGATTATTTTGGTGAGCTAAAATTATGAATACAAAGGGGGAGTTACTATTTCTTCAGTTGATATCAAGATTATAGTAGCTTGGTAAGTAATATTGAGGTTTAGAGTTCATTTGAAGACTATACTTAGTCTAAAGGGGACTTGGTAACTTTGAGTTATTTTACAGTTTTTAAGAGTAGTTGCTAAAAAGGGAGAATGAGTAGTTCCAAAATTTGTAGTGTGTATGAAACTTTTTAATTAATTTCAAAGGGTGATAAAGTTTAATAAGGGAGTTTGAATAGATTGGGGGAGATGAGAGTGATTAGATTGAACAATGTTTTGCCATCAATGACAAAAGGGGAGTTTGTTGTCATGTTGTCATTAATGTCAAAAGGGTGAATCTTTTGAAGGTACATGGGGAGTGATCATTGAGTTATGTGACAAGATGAGTTTTTAGTTATCATTCATGTCACTGAGATTATCATTGATGTCATTGAGGTTGTTATTGCATCTTGTAAGTCCTAATTGTCATAAAGAGGTATGATGGTCAAGTGAGCATTGAAGCATCATTATGAGGCTCTAGGTCTACATGAGGTTATGAGATAATGTTTATTAGAAAGAGATTAAATAAGTGGTGTGAGATTTATATTTTAAGAGTGTTCTTGTTTGATATCATTGATGTAAGCATTTTTGAGTACTAGTTATTGAGTATAAGGTGCCTTGAGAAACCTAGTCTAGATCCTAATAGAAGGTATACATAGTTAATTATGGTGAATTAAGTGAGACCAAGATTGTGATAGTTTTTTTTGAATTTTGTGATCATATAAGTAAAGTGTAGATACTTTCATAAGTGTTTTAAGGTCAGTTGTCAAGTTTCAAGTGCTTAAGAAGCCTAGTCATGACACTAGTCATGACATGTAAAGTCCTTGTGAGAAGGTATGAGTATGGTGATTTGGTAAGATGGATGAATAGAGGAATGATAGGTTGTATAAGGTTACTTGAGCATGTGTACTAGGTGTATATTTCATTGATAGTGGCATGAAGGTATTTTCCTAGGTTTAATTTAACATGAAGACCATGATGTATAGAGAGAGAGAATATGGCCTAATGGGGTATGAGGTTATATTTAAAAGGAAATTATGGATATAAGAGTGTTTTTAGAAGTTTTTAAAGCTGTTTCAAGTATTATAACCAATTTTAAGTTCATAGTTTGAAGGACAAAGATGAAAATTTGTTTAGAGGTCTGTCAATTGCTTAAAATGCAGGGTTCTCAACCCAAGAAGGATTTTCTTGTGCTCATTATCTCATCAAAAATTTGCATGGGAACCTAATATATTAATGGTATATGGGGAATTTTCATAGATAAAAATTATAGGAATTATTTTTTGGGTTGAGGGGCTATGTTATATGAATGATCATTAAGAATGGAAACATGTTTAAACCCTCTTAAAACCCTAATAAGGACCCAATGTTGAAGATTTTGATAAAAGGTACCCAAAATGGATTGGTATGCTTAGGTAATATATTATAAATTTTATTTTACTCTCCCAAGTATCCCTAGGTGGTATTGGTTAGAGAGAAGAGAGAGAAAATGTTGAGTTATAGGCTTATTCTTGAAGAAGTTATTATAGATATCAAAAGTTGTATTAGACATAGTAAGAAAATAGATAGAGGAATAATGTAGAGATTAATGTTTCATTTACATGAAGGTTTATGGATAGTTTTTATCCCTCAATTTTGATAAAGTGGTCATCTAAATCAGCTAGTCAGTAATAGGCCAAATGGTGCAAATAATGAAAAACCCAGGCAATAGTGAGAAGATGAATACGAATATGTAATATTGATATAACGGTGAAACAAAGTTTATGGAGATGTTTTTTTGTAATGTTATGTTTTATTAATTCTTGGTATAAATATTTTAAGTTAGGTACAATGGTGAAAATGATGAAGCCAAAATGGCTTGTCTAGCTCAATAAGGACTGTGTAGTGAGGTTAACAAATTGGTCTATAAGACCAATAGTTGACAGTAGACCATATAATTCTTATATTTTAATATTTTTTGAGATGTAAAAGGATAATATAATTTAGAAATAAGTATTTTAAAGTGGTCATATAGGTGTTGAAGGTCAATGTCACTATGATTGTGCTTTAAGGTAAATTGATAATTATGAGTAAGCAAGTTACAGTGATGAGTTTGAGGCTTTATGCCCTAAGTTGAAGTATATAATGCATATTGTGTTGTTTTTTTATTTAATTTAATTTTAATTATTTTTTAAATATTTTAATTTAGTATAATAGGTTGAAAATTTGAAGTCAAAATGGCTTGTATGGTTCATGTAAGACTATGTGAGGTAAGGTCAGAAGATTGGTCTGTAAGATCAATGTTTGATATTAGAGATTATGGATTTTATGATTTATGTTTTTATAAATATGTTATATAATATTTTTAATGTATTTATAATCATTAAAAGTGTCCTTTCAAGTGTTGTATGTCAAGTAGTTTCATGAATAGCTTTTGACAATCCTAATAGTTCTGAGTGAGCATACTGAAGAGATGTGTTTAAGTCTTTTTGCCTTAATTTTAAGTGTTTCAAGAATATTTTTATTAAATTTAGGTTATATATAATATTTATATTCACTTTTTTTATCATTTTTTAGTGTATTAAGTTAGTTTGAGCTTCAATATTGAAAGGCAGATTTTTGGTGTATATAGGCCTAATAGGACTTAGTACTAATGAGGGGTTTCATGTAGTGATTTGTTATAAAATATATTATTTAGAATATAATAAATTTTTGGGTGTATATTTTATTTTTATATTATATTTTCATATCATGTTTGGAGTTTTAAAGTTTTCCAAGGAAGGCAAAGTGTAATGTGTGTCTAAGAAGGCGTAATAAGTCTCCATGAGACCTAAAAGTGAAATAAAGCCTAATTGAGTTATGTCATACCTAAAGGGGACTAAAATATCATTTGTTTCATGTCATAAATATGTTATAATTTATATTACATGGATTAAATAAGATATTAATGTTGAGTATCCAACTAATTAGTATATGAACAATGAATGGTATATATATACAAGGTCGTTTTAGGCCTATTGGTGTTGTAGGATTGCATCCGAATGAAATAGCATATTATTGAGTATAATGAGGTATTTTAGAAAATAATATTATTTTATATTATAATTAAAAAATATTTTAAATTGTGTATTCATATGAATATCAAGGTCATATGATCAAATCAATCTTGAAGAGACCTAGTTGAGCGAGGAAACCTAGAAAGCAATTTGAAAGTGATAGAAGAGTGAGAAGAGACAAAGAAGGTGATAAATTTTTTTATGTGGTTGAGATTTTTGAGTCATCTAGGGGGTTGGTACCTATTTCAAATTTGGTTCTTGCTAAAGCCTAGTTGAGTGGGTGCTTGACTAGGTGGGGTTGGTACTCCATGTGGAGTCGGTGCTTAACTAAAGATTATTTTTTATATTATAATATTTTATTCCATTTGAATTTATAAATTGAGGGTTTCCCACATATTTAATGTGTTATTTTATGATCTTGTATGGTTACATATGCTTTACTAATATTTTCATATTTATATGAATTCCTCATGTATGCTTAAGTGGAATTAAATGAATATTTTAAAGACATTTATTAACCCCCTAGTGATTGTGCATCCTAAAAGACTTATAGGCTATCAATCAACCCATAGATAAATATGGATCTTAACCTTTCATGGGAGGTACAATGTAGAAGAAGAAATCATAAATTAGATTAGATATAGATAAAATGGTAGCACTAGTGAGACAAGGATTTAATAATTAAAATGCATACTCATTATCTTTTTTACATACAAATTGTTACATTTTATTTTAAGTGATGTGATGGGGTTCATTATGTGAGAAAATTTCTCAACAAAGTTGTGATAGTAGCCTACCAAATCCATAAAGATATATACCTTTATGATAATCATGGGTGCTATCCACTCCATAATATAATGAATCTTAGAGGGGTATACTAAGATCCCCTCCCTAGAAATAACTTTCCCAATATACTACACATCTATCTATGAAAAATCACACTTCCCCAAGTTACCATATAATTATTTCTCTCTTAGAACTTGTAGAAGTTATCAAAAGTGATCCTCATGTTCCTCTTCATTCATTGAAGAGATCAATATGTCATCAAGTAATATAAACATAAAATGGTCTAGTTAGGTATGGAATAATCCATTCATTAGGCTCATGAACACTATAGGGGAATTAGTCAAACCAAATCATACATTTTTAAACTTGTAATTACCATAACACATTAAAATGAGGTCTTGTTAATATCAACATTTTAAATCCATTCTTGATGATACATATAAATCAAATATAACTTCTAGAACACTCTAAAGCCCCACATCTAATCAAACAAGTCATAAATCCTAGGTAGTGCATAATGGTTTTTTATATTTACTTGCTTAATTAGTGATAATAAATACATATCCAAAGGGATCCATCCTTATTCTTCACAAAGATAAAATGTGATCCATATTAGGAAACACTAGGACAAACAAGTCCAATAGTTCCTCTAGATATAGCTTGAGCTAACAAATCTTAGGTGTGGTCATTTGATATGGTTCCCTATATATCAACTCAACCCTAGGTACAAGGTATAACATGAAAAAAGTATCTCTAGGTCAGGAAATGCTAGGAAAATAACTCAAAAACATGTCAATAAAATCCTATATGATGGGATGATAGTCTAGATAAGCCCTTTTTTATCTCCTCTCTAAACCAATCACTCACTGTGATATGAAACATTTGACATCCCTTTTGCATGTTCCATTTGAGTTGGATCATAGAAAACATGCAAAGGGAGATGGGTCACTTGAACCCAATGAAAAATATATTTGTCTTAAGGTCATGGACACACTCAAATACCTTACTATGACAATGCATCTTGGCTCTATGAGTAGTGAGCCAATCATACCCCAAACAACTCTGTAATTACCCAAGGGTATAATGTGTAATCAAACACTTGTGGTAAATCCACCCAAATTAATAATAAAATAGCTCATTAGTGAGATAATGAAAATATTATCCCCCATGGCCAACTACACCTCCCAAATCTCATGTTGTCTATAATCCACCAACCTATAATGGACCATGATAAAAATGAATATAAATGAGTTTGAGGCTCCAAAATAAAATATAAATATAATAGATACTATTTTAATCATACATGTGATCTCAATGACCATATATTAGTGCTTATATTAGTGCTTATCCACCACTACATATATCCTATGGCCCCAACCCACACCACCCATTGTATGCTCAAATATTATAGCCTTTTACATTGCAAAAAATAATAACCTATAAGGAAAATATAATGAATAATGTTGTGGTGATCCAAAAGTAAAAAAATTATCTTGTCTACTCCCACTTTAATTGGGATACAATGGTACTATACCCAACTATTGTTGTAGACCTTAATGGTAATGCATGCATAGATTACTAAGTCTAAATTGACCTAGTTTATTATCTATTTGGTTGTTTAGAGTTATTATGGACCTGATGATTCTAGTTTCCCTTATTTTTAAAAGATGAGTGGTCAGAGTAGTTACTCTCCTCCTACTATTGTTGTTGTTGTTGTTGTTGTTTTTTTTGTTGAGATGGTCATGGAGCTGACTATGTAGGTATCTAGCCTCTCCCAATTGTAAGTTGAGCACAATGTGATCTAAAATAATTTTGAGATTGCATCTTCCCTTAGAACCTCTATCAATATTCTTGGGAATTCACCTGATAATCCTTAATAAGATAATACTTCTCTTCTATGACCATTAAGGTTGGTGGAGAGAGTATGCACACCATGCTAGTTAGGTCTATATTCAGACCTATGATAAATGTATTCATAAAAATAGACTCATCTATATGATTTTACACATACTATACCATGTTTATAAAATGACACTCATTATATGACACTATACTTCTCCCCTAATGAATCTCACAGAACTCATTCACATTATTCTAAAGCTATCAGGGTGAAATGTATCAGGATCTAAAACACTCCTCAAAGAACTCCCAAGTAAGGGTAACTAGTGTCAAATGAATCTTTCAATCCTCACCCTCCTACAAAATATTACGTATACCTATAAGTAAATGAATAAACATGAGATATTTTCCATTGGAATCACATTCATATAAGTTAAAACATACACAAAAACTATCCATCCATGGATCAACTATAAAAAATACTTGTATTTCATGAAAAATTGGTGGGTAAAGTTAGATAAAGTGTTTGATAAAATCTCCTAATGTTGGCCTAGGAGGGTATTTATAATATAAACTCTTTTGACACTACACTCTATGATGTGTTATCTCTATCTGACACTCTGGTGTGAGTGGATACTATATTTGATCTTCTCTCCATCACTCTCTACTCTCTATTATGTTAGGATATGAAACATTTATGTCTCACCTTATAATGACCTTTGTCCACCTTGTGAAGGTTGTGGAGAGTAATTCTTTGATATATTTTGTACCATTGGTAACCTATCCTAAATAACTCCAAACATATATTTCATGACCTAAAGTATATAAGGACAAAGATATACTCACCTCTATAGAATTGGAGATGGTTGTGGAACCTGAGGTGGATCTATAGACTCATCGATGTCATCAATATCATGTCATAGTCTCCATCCTCATGCCATACTACATAAAGAAGGGAATATTTTTAGCTCACATCAAAAGTAAATAACCAAACATATTAAGATAATAATTTACCTAAAGATCTTGATGTTGAAACCATGCTTTGATATGAAAATGTCATGCCCAAAAATTTACATGACCTAAAAAATACAAAAATAGACTTTTTTTTGAATGAATGTTCAAAGCACATTTTATATACATATAATATTTATAAACTTTATTAGTTAATAATGGTTTTTATTTTGTAATAAATCATCGAATTTCAATCACTAGGGAGAGTATATAAAACAAACATACAAATGAAATCACAATTAGAACATAAAATAAATCACTCTTTTACCTTCTTTAGAGCTCTAAATGGCTTGTTGAAGTGGATTTCTCAAAATTTTAATCAAGAATTATTTGAAAATGAATATTCCTTTACCCTTTCTCTCCTTGGCACCTTATCTTGGTTTCTTGGATTATGAATTTTATCATAATAACATTGCTTGGATGAAGCTTAGGGAGTAAATCCTACATAATAAATCTACACTATCAAAGCTTTGAAGACATTTGGGAATAATAAATTTACACAAAGAGAGATTTTTGAAGATATATGTGTATAATAACTTTGCACCAAAATAGCTTAGAAATGAATAGGTATGGCCTTATTTTTATAGCCTCAAGAATTAATTCTCACCCAAGGTAAGTTAAGGTTGAGTTTAAACATGGAATGGGTTCAAATTAACCCTAGGTGAGTTGAAACTAACTCTAGTTGAGTTAAAATTTGTCATGTAATTATGATTTTCAATTACTAGGCATGGATCTCAAATTAGATATTTTGAAATATTTTGGAAGAGCTTGACAACTCATAAAGGCAATGATGAAAAAGCTTGATATTTTGATTTTTTGAATTTCCATATTTAGATATTAATTAATTACAAATGGATAATTAAAATAAGCATTTAATCTTGTTTAATTAGATGACTCATTTTGAGTAACATTTTATCTCTTTCAATATTTTATTAATTGACCCAGTTAATGGGTCAATAGGCCAAATTAACAATTTTTAGGTTGTAAGGTGATTGGGGGTGAACTTGTGAGAGGTTATTATTGCGTACAAGATAATATACCAAATATGTATGCCTCAACATTATTGTGATCATTTATGAATGATGCATGGCCAAAAAATTGGATGTTCAATGATGCCTTAGCTTAATTTGTAATGGTTGGTAGGAATTAATATGAAGTTTAGTTAGAATCCAGTTGTGGCTAGAATTGGATGTCTACAGTTTGCCCCTATTTGGGGAGATGTTGTAATCTATAGGCATAGTAACATATTATAAAATAATTAAAATGTACTATATGCCTAATAATACAAATGGTGATGGATGATTAATATATGTCCCCTTGAGGGAGTGGATGATAAAAAAGGTTGGCAATTGGTCTCTCAAAATAATGAAAATGATGGGAATAAAAAGGGTAAAAGAGGGTGGAAAAGACTAATTTTCTTAGAGGCAATTATAATTAGTGCTATAGTGAGATGCTCCATTTTAGGAGATAAAAAGGATGTTTTACCCAAAAGTGGTTATAATCATCAGCATAACAATGTAAAATATAATGATTTACCCATGAGAGGTTATAACCATTAGACAAGAGATAAGGGTAACAAGTGAATGATTTTCCCAAAGGTGGTTATAATTATTTAAAGTCAAATAATGATTTGCTCATAGGTAGTTATAATCATTAGTATAATAAAAACATGCCTTGGTTGCAAAGATATAGATAATTATTTACCCAAATGCAGTTATAATCATTAACACAATGAAAATATGCCCTAGTTGGGAATAAGAATGATAATGATTTGCCAAAAGGTGGTTAAAATAATTAACATCAGGATAAATCAAAACATAATGATTTGACCAAAGGTGGTTATAATCATCAGCATGATAATATAGATCAAAACATAGTAATTTTCTCAAAGGTGGTTAGAATCATTGGTACTATGGGTGGAATAATATGGCAAAGTGGAAAATGGGGCTTATGAACTGAATCCATGCTCACAGAGTAAGAGTAAGCTGGGATAGTGGAGAAATATTAATTTGGGTAACCTGATAGTATGGATATACATGTCCTAATGAGTGAGGATTAAAATTATTTCATTAGATAATTACTTTGTATGTGGGGAATTTCGGAGGTAAATCAATATTTTTTCAAGTAATCAAGAAGTACCATGGCCACATTGATTTTAAGATTTCCCAAGCTGATTTTTATTTTAACACATAATGGTAGGCATCATGATATAAAATACCATGATAAATTAGCTTAAATATTCATAAGGACTGACACGTGATCCAATAAACAACAAAAAACTATGTACTAATGATAAAAACCATGATGATAATGTTGACATATGAATATGGATGGACTTAAGTATAATGTGCAAGGAATCACCCAATGAACATAGATATACTAAGTCACAACACAATAATTAAATCAAACAAATAGACAAAAAAATAAGAAAACAAAACACCTAAGAAATAAACATCACAAACAAAACACTTAGAAACAAAAAGTGAAAAAACAACAAGAAAAAAAGGAAATAAACACAAACAATGGTTAATCATAATCTTAATGAAAACATAGAACAAATAGGATGACAAAAACTAACCTTAGGTTATAAGAGATAACAACACAAACAAATGAAATGGGGGGAAGAGAAGAAAAGGAAGGGGTAGCTGAGCTAACTCTAGATGCACTAGTCAAGTGGATGTTGCCTACATAGTTCTATGGACATAAGATCCAACATAGACTTTAGGCCAAATTTAGTTCTCCCAAGAGATGGGATAGAAGAAAATGATGATTGATAAAAACATGAATGATGTTGTATAGGAATATGGGAATGGTCTCACAAAATGTTGAGAGCATGAGATGAATCCTAGCAAGCATAAATGTATCAAATTTAAATACATAATGTGCAAAATTGAAACTCAAAAAATGACAAGAGAATAAGGTTGAAATTGCTCATAATATGGTGAGAGAATGGTAAAGGGTGACTAAGCTAACCTCAGCATGAATCTAGTGCTACCTACATAGTCCTAAGATGGGACCTCAAGTTACCTTAGTTTTACTTTACAGTGGATTAATCAAACTAGGGAGAATTTAATTTCTAATGTAGGCAAATGACATAGTATGGCATAGGAATGGTAAGGTGGGACTTTAAGGCATGAAAAAGAGGTTATTCATAATTTACCCATAGATGGCTATAATTATGAAATAATGACATAGGTCAATGATACTAATTTTACCAAATGTGGTTATAATTAGTAGCATGGGGTGAGACACTAATTTTTTCAAAGGTGGTTATAATAAAAAATACTCAAAATGAAATGAAATAAGAAATAAAGGATGAAACTACCAAATCATGATCATACTAGTCTAATATATTGTCTTTGTCTAGGATACTAAACTTGCTGATGAAATTTGATCTGAATCCTTTCATTTATGGTGGCCAAAGAACCAATAAAATGGAACCAATGTCAAAGGGGTTGGGTAAGGAGGGTAAAAATAATCTTTGGTTGATAAGGAAGGTATGGTAGAATGGTATATGATATGGTAATAATAAGATCATAATATGGTATAATAAAAATGATCCTCATAAATAATACTTTAGGTTACTTAAGATAAGTAACTCTTGAGGTGTATAATGTTCATCGGATCATCGAGTTCATCTCTATTTGGTATAGTGAGCCTACATGCTCTGGAGGCATAATTTACAATAATTATATAGGGCCCTATCTAATTGGGTTTGAACTTTCCCTTATTCTTATTTTTGGCCATGGTGTTCTTTTGATTTTAATTAAGAACTATATCCTTAAGTTTAAATTCCCTATTTTTGACCCTCTGGTTATGGTGGCCATAGATTTTGTTCTAGTATGCTTACAATATATTGATAGTGGCCATACATTTCTCATTAAGTAAATCTAGCTCTTTTAGGTGAGCTACTTGATAATATTCATCATCTAGGACATATTTTAGTAAGATACATAGAGAAGGTAACTTGATCTCAATGGGAAGAATAGATTCAATGCCATAAATTAGAGAATATTGAGTGGCTTTTCTTAGGGTACGATAATTAGTGTGATATGTTGAGAGGGAGAAAAAGATTTGGAGGTGATAATCATGGCTAGCATCACTAAAAATATTTTTAAGTATGTTGATAATGGTTTTATTGGATGCTTTTACTTGGATATTACCTTGAGGTTAATAAGTGGTAGAAAAATGTTGAGTAATGTTATACTTGATGCAAAACATTTTAACATCCCTATTTTTAAATGATATGCTAAAATTAGATATATATTGTCAGATGGGATACCATATCAGCAAATGAGATGATTGAATATGAACATGGAAATCTATTTTCCACTCACACAAGTGAGGGGTATAGCTTTAAACCACTTAATAAAATATTTGGTAGTAGTAAGGGTGTGTTTATGCCCATCATATGAGGTAGGGTTAATATTTCCAGTGAGATCGAGTCCCCATGTTGCAAATGGACATGGTGTAAGTGTTAGGTTTAGTGTTTTGGATAGGGAATGAATTATATTGGCATGCCTTTGACATTTGTCATACATTTTAACATAAACAACTACATTTACATCCATAGTTGGCCAATAATAGTTAGTATGTAGGAGCTTCTTGGCTAGGATAACCTTGCTAGTGTGGGATCCACATACTCCTTCATGAACTTCCCATAACACTAATATTTATTATACCAAATTTAAACAATGAAGTAGAGTTAAATCAAAGATATAATAGTAAAGGGTTAGGACAAGTAAGGTATAGCATGAGGCTTGATGGGTAAAGACTTTTTTTATTTACATGATAGGTCTAGTGGCATGATATGGTCATAAAGATAGGTAAAGAGGTTTGAATACCATATATAGCTAGGACCAACAATATCACAGATGATTGTAATGGTTAAAGGTTCATGAAAAGGTGATAGAAGATTTTCAATAAGGAATTGATATTCTTTTACCTTATATGTGTGGTAAATCAAAGAGCCAATGGTATCCATGGCATCTATTATCCTATTATTGGCCCTTGGTATGTGTTCAAACTACATAGTAGTGATCTATTATCTGAGAACATTGATCATATACTTGTATGGCACCAACTTGTCATCTTTGGTCTAAAAGTGGTCTATAACTTGATTAATGATTAATTGAGAATCACCATAAACCATTAGATGCCAAATATTCCATTATAATACCTAACAAAGCCCTAAAACAAGTGATTCATATTTATCCATGTTATTAGTATAAGGAAAATTTAAATAGATTGATTTGGGGATGAGATCTCCCTATGGTGTAATAAATAACATGCCTACCCTTGATCCATGTGAGGTGAATGATCCATCAAAATATAGGTTCTAGTGCTGCTCCTCAAGAGGTGTTTAAATGATGATCATGATGGACTCATTTTAGAATTGAAAAGTTAGGGTTTTTGTATCTATAAGGGGAGCTTCAACAAGCTAATATGTAATTACTTGTTCTTTTTTAACTTTCTAGTTGACATATTCAATCTTGAACTCACTTAGAATCATGATCCATTTAGCCATGTAACCTTATAAATCTATTTTGGATAGTATATACTTAAGTGGATCTACTTTGGAAATAACCATGGTCTTTTTAGTAAGCATGTAGTGCCATAATTTCTGAGCTATAAAGACCATAACTAAACAAGCTTTTCTATGGGCATATAATTGTTTTCATACGTGACTAATGTATGAAAAAAATAGTACATGGCATGTTCCTTTCCATTATCCTCATGATGAGATAAAAGTGTCCCCAAGGCTTTGTCAATTGTTGATAGGTATAATAAAAATGAATTTCCTAGCATTGATGGTAACAAAATAGGTAGATTAACAAGATATTCTTTGAGGCACTAAAAGGCTTTCTAGCATTCTTCATCCCAATGAAATATCACACCTTTATTTAGTAAATATACAAATAGGTGGAATTTTTTAACCAAATAAGAAATGAAGTGTATGATAGATTGGATCTTTCCTTGTAAACTATGGATTTGATTAAAATTAGAAGGTAGAGGCATCTCAGTAATAACTTGGACTTTGGTAGGATCAACCTAAATGCCTTTGGCAAAGATGATGAAGTCAAGTAATTTGCCTAAAGTAACATTAAAACACACTTATTAGTATTAAGTATGATCTTGTATTAATGAATCCTCTCAAATATTTTACATAATGCAGTTGGATGATTGAGATAGATATTTGATTTACCCAATATGTCATCGACATAGTCTTAGACAATGTCATGCATGATATCATGAAATATGATGGTCACAAATATTTTATATGTGGCTAGGACATTATTGAGACAAAATGGCATAACCTAATAACAAAATATTCCCCATGGAGTGGTGAAAATTGTCTTATGTTGGTCTTTTGGTGATGTTTTGATCTGATTATACCCTAAAAATCCATCCATAAGTGAAAGCATTTCATACACCATTATGGAATACACTATCATGTCAATGTTTGGTAGAGAAAAGTTATCCTTGGGGTAGGATTTGTTTATATCTCTAAAATCAACATAGATTCTAATTACTTTAGGTTTTTTACTAACTAGCACAACATTTGAGATCCACTCTGAGTAGTTGATCAATTGAATACATATCTATTTTAAGATTTTTTCCAAATCTTTATTTACTAATATAATAATGTGAGGATGCATCTTTCATAATTTTCCTTCATAGGTCTAGCTAGCATCATGATTCACAACAAAGTGGTGTATAGCTAAGGTGGGGTCCAAACATGGCATGTTTGAATAGGCCCAAATAAAGATGTCAACAAATTCCCTCAAAAGGGCTATACATATTTCACATTCTTCCTTAGTGAGGGGTACACCTAATTTGATCCATTTTAGGTCATCTAGGGTACTAATGTTGACTTCCATAGTATATTATACTAGGAGAGTCAAACCATCCTCCAAAATGGTGGGTAATGATCTGAAATGGCCTATAACTATAAAGTACTCTATTTGGACTAATTCTTCAAGTTCTCCTAAACAAGATGGATATGAATCTCCAAATGGTAGGGATGGCCATGTCATAAACACTATAAAAAATTATTAAAGAATTCAATCAAATGCATGTTGTTCTTTAGAATTGAATTCAGACCCAAAATTAAGTTTAGGATTGGTGGTTTCCTGAGCTTCATTTGAGGAAAGGTGAACACACCCATATAATGGTGCCTGAAATAGGTTTTCAATAGAATACTTGCCTTTATCTTTACTTTTTTGCTAGTTCAAAAGTGCCTCAAATATGTTTTCACTTTGGGACCTCAATGTTTTATTTATTTGATTATGGCTAAGGGTGTTCACCCATTCTCCAAAATAGGTTATAGGATCTATTTTGATTGAGAATCCTTGTTTATGGTCTCCTAATAAAACATTATCTCTTAGGCCTAGTAAATTACAGAAGGCCTCATCATTCTCAAACTCATATATAGGAATTTTGGATTCTTATTGGTCCTAAGATATAAGTTGAGTGTAATATAGAGGTAATGTATTATGTTGGCTCACTAGGGTAATGGTACAAATGGCATGGGTGTCAAACCAATTGGTATTAGATAGTCTTTATAAATATTGTGATCAAACTTTGCTTCACTTATAACATCATTATCACTAGAAATTGATGTTGGAACATGATTAAGATATGTGGGGTTACCCCCAAGTAGTTTAAATTTGTGAACATAGGTTCCTTGTACCATGCTATATAAACTAGATCAAGATTACCCTACTAATTTGGCTTGAGGCCTCTTCATTCATGTGATTGGCTCTCCATGATCCTTTTAGGAATGAGGTATTTGTAATTTTTGTAATAATCAACTAATTTTTCATTGTATAACTAGGTTTTATCATTGGCAAGTGGGTCTTCTTCTTGTCTAGTGGCTAGTGTGAAAATGATAGGAGATGGACTATGAATTTTTCCCCTTACCTTTTGTTTCCATTCCATGCAAGGTGATTTGGATTTAGGTCTTCCATAGGACTTGTGGATCTATGGAAGCTTTTCAATGTGAAATGTGTCATGAGTCAAATACTCTCATCAGCCATTAGTTAAGATGGTACAATGATTAGACAATTAAGGAGGAGGTATTTAAGAAGATGAATCAAAGATATCTAGGTCTATGAAATTGGCCTCTAGTAACTCAAAAAGTATTTATTTGCCTTTATATTTTTTAAAAACTAGATCTAGGCCAAAGTGGTAATTTTAACTTTTATACTTTTCCTCCAAATGATTGTAATGTTCATAGGATGCAAATCTCCATTAATGATGACCTCCATACCTAAGTGAGATAACTTGAAACACTAGTACAATGTCAAAGGGATTGCACAAATTTCATATATCTGAGGTTTACCCAAAATCAAATTGTAAGATAGGTTGAGGTGTAACACATGGCAAAGAATATCATGGGTCAAGGGCCTAATGATAATTGACAAGCTTATAGTGCCTTGTAATCCTGATCTTCATTATTGTAGGCCTTGATTGTGATTGTTTTTTTATATAGATTAGTTATTGTATATCAAAGATACTTGATGAGATTCAGAGATACAATATTTAGGCATGATCCGTTGCCTATGAGTATATGTTTGACTTTGTGTCATTCTATGACAACTTCAATGTATAATAGATTATTAAGGAGAGGGCTAAGGAATGACATATCACTTTGGTTGAAGGTTAAATATTGTCTTGTGGATAGATGTCTAGAGAAAGATTGGAATTTGTGTAAGATTATGTCATTGGGAACTTGGGATTAGTTGAGGAACAATGTTAAGATTTTCTTGTGAATCATAGATGTATGCAATAAATCCATAATGGTTATTTGTGAAGGCATTTTCTAAAGTTATTCCATAAAGTCAATTTTTTTTACTTGATAGTGGTATATGGCTTGTTCTTAGCCAAGTTGGTGGGTTGGATGGGTTCAGTGGAAGATGGTTGTGGACTAGTAATGGTAATCTTTGAGCACTAAATTATGATTACATAATTAGGATTAGATATAGGACCATTGTTGCTAGAAAATGAAGATGGCATGGGGCCAAATAAGATAAGCATTCATTTATGGTGCACTTGTTTGTGGTCATAGGGCAATGATGAATTATTGGTATAAGGTCCAAAAATAGTAATCCATGGTTTTTAGTATGCCTGTTTGTGGTCCTAGGTCAACGAAGGATTACTAGTATACATTGGTTGATCGGAATTATTTATCAATGGTCCTATTCTATTAGCACTTGGTATTATATTAGGGGTGATGGTGGAAACATGACCTCCTAAATTATGACCTACAACTTTGGTGTAATCATGTGTAGCTACATGGTAAGTTTGTTGGGTATTAGAATCATTCTAGCTTGGTTACTTACATTTAGTTGATGTTATTTTTTTTGTGGATATTGATGTTATTATAATGGTTATTGATAATATTATTGCTATTATTATGGCCTTTATTATTGTTATTGTTTATTTTTATTTCTATGTTGTAAAAAAAGGGTGATGATAGATACCTAAGTTTTGATTATTCATAGATGCTCTATTATCCAATGTAATCTCTCCATTTTACAACATATTTTTAATGAGGTATTTGATATACATACAAAAACATAGATTATGTCCATGAAATTGATGGTATTAATAGAACTCATTATCTCTATACCAGTTTGGATATGGAATACCATCAGGATAATGTTTCAATATTGGCCACCTAATCATGTTAGTAGTGGTTAGCTGTCAAAACATAAATTCAATAGGTTCTCCAAGGTCTCTAAAGATTTGATGAGTAGGAACATTTATCCTTAGAGGAGGGGTTTACAAAGGTAGCGATGGCCAAATTTGGCCCACATATAAATATTTTGAATGGTTTGATGAAAGGAGTAGACCAAAGGCTTGAAACAGGTTTAGAGTTACAAAAAAGAGGATCTAAGTAGGTTTCATGGTGTCCAAGTAGTTAAAGGCTAGGGAGAATTTTAAAAAGCCTTAAGGGATTCATCAAATCTTCTAAAGACCAAGAAAAATCTCATAGCACAAGCCTAAATGAGCTAAACCATCACTAAGACATCATGCAAAAGAGGAATGGACTAGTTCACTTATGTATTTTATAAGTACACTCAGAAAGCATCATGAGCCAAAATCTTATATCACCATGAAAATCTTCATGCCAAGATCATATCTTATAAATTTTATGCCCACACAAGCTTGATATCTTGAGATATAGAGCTTACAAGTTGGACCTATAGAGTAAGACATTCATGTGTGTGTCAAGTTTGAGCTTTGTAAAATAATACTTTGGGTTTAAAAAACCTTAATAATTTTAAATTTTATCAAGATATAATGGTCCATGTGATTTTTCATACTGAAAAAAAATCTAATGGTTCACACTAGGGTCAAACTAGTCAAAAGGTCATTGAGTTAAAAGTCCTTAAAAACCTACAAGTTGGACAAGATCCTATGGTGCATGTTGATCGAGTAGAGACTAAATGGTGCATGTTCATTGACAAGAATTTAGGTCCAATCTAGATTAATGATCAATGTTCATTTTTACCAATGATCCAATGATGCATAAGAATTGATAGAAAAGTGGGCCTAGGTAAATCAATGGACCATGCTTGTTCATACTAAGGAGATCAACAATACAAGTTAAAGTCCAAAAGTTAAAGGATCTAGATCAAGGGATCACATTGAATTATACATCATGATATAATGGTGTTTAAGAGGTAAAAAGGTCAAGATCTAATAGTGGGGATCTATGGGACCAATGAGAGTAAAGATAGGTTGCAGCAATTTGATTAGCCCAAGCAATATTCAATGGATAAAGTCAAACTCAGAGATAATGAAGAAGCAAATTTTAATGAAATTAAATAAGGTCTTGTAGGGATCATCCCATCACCATTAAAACTCATTATAATTCCATTAAAGGACCACAATGATGAAGTTAAGGTGATTAATGATAAAATGTCACCATTGAATTTATATATAGATCCCTGATTCAAAGATTAGTGGCATATAGGGTTCATTTTATGACTGTGTTCACTTTTTCTAGAAGAAGGATCCATGCATATGATGAAATTTTTGTTCTTTCAAAGATATAATTAGTCTATGTGAGCCTAATAGGATCTAGAACAAGGCTAAATAGTGTATAAGTCCACATCAACATAAAGACTATAGGAAAACCAATAGTCTAAGATTGGTTTTCCATCTATAGAATGGACCTATGATCTAGATATGGAGATAAAATAGATATGTGATTAATGCAAAGGGTCTAATCTATTGACATGGTCCCATCATTGATAAATTAGGTACTAACTACCATTCATGGCATGGCACTGTTAGTTTCAAGAATCAAGGATTTGATCCTCATGAGCAAGTCAAGTGGGATTAGGGTCCTAAAGTGGTGAATTGGTGGTTGAAGAAGTAGTTGGAGCATTGATTCCACTCAAATATAATTTTTCACCATGGATAAAAAACCCTTATCTTTTAGTGGGATCTCTCAACCAATGAAAGAAGCTTGAGGACTATTAGAATAAAAGGAGGTTAGCTTGTTGATGCAGATTAATCTTGATTAGAATAAGGCATTCATAAGGAAAAGAATAAATGAAATTCCACCTCACTTATTGATCATGATGACTCTTTCTCCACTCTCCAACGAAGGTTCCCTATCTCTCACTTTTTCCCTTTCTACTATATATATATAGGCTTTAAACCCTAAAAATGGACTCTTCTGATCCCTCTCTTGGGCATGAGTAGACTCTACCAAGATGGAGCTTATAACTTCTTGAGATAAATACAAGACTATTTTTAGATTTCATTATTATATTATAGTGTGTACATGTTAGTTTGATTTTCATATGTGGTAGAAACCTCTCCCTTGTCATGTCATGATCACACCTAGTTACTAGTTGATCTTGTTATGCAAGTCATGCTTAGTGTTTAGATATATTTTGATTGAATCTCACATGTGGACACATTTATTGGTTAGTGTCTTGCATTATACCCCTCCATCACTTCCCTTAGCTTTCGATCATTTGGTGAACCTCTAAACGAAATAATGATGTATGTTAGACATTTGGAGTCCTAGATCTAGTCTTTTACTTATTTCATTAGTGTTTTAAGAGCTTAAATAAAGTAGAACAACATATTTTAGGTCTATCACCATCTTTTACCTTAGATTTCCCTTTTTATTGTCTCTCTCTCCCTTTTCCAAATTATTAATAGGTTTTAGTTGAAATGAACTAAATGATGCATCAGAGGAGATAGCCTTATTTAAAATCCTAGAGGTCAGACCCTATTATAGGATACCCATAGCATAGGGTCATTCCCATGTTGGAATAGGTTTGAGTAAGAGGACCTAAATAATCCCCCTTCTCAGCTAGGGTGTAATCTATACCTCCAATAGTTTTGTCATGCTTGATGGGACCAAGATCTAAAAGAATGGAAAGATTGTTGGTGTGTCTTTCCTCTAATCAACTTTTGGAAGCAATCAAGTTAGCACCAATGGCAACTTTGAATCAAAACTTATGGTTATAAGTAGCCCATTTATGTCTCATTGAAGATTTTGATTAGTTCTTACATCTCATTTGACACATAAATTTGATATGAATAGTTATGGTGAATACCTTTATCCTTCACCTCCTTATTAGTAGTTCCAATATGATCCTCATGATTCATATGATATTAATCATCCTTACCAAGAGTTTTATCAAAGCTATGATGAGCCTTATCAAGTTTCTCATGGTCCTTATTATCAAAGGCATGGATCTTACCTTCCTCATTAACTATATTAGCCATACTGTAATATCAATTACCCTTATAATGAGCATCATCAATCATGTACAGATCATTATCAGTAGTATGGTGACCCATACTAATCCTAAAACAAGCCTCATAAATATTTTTATCCTCTTGACTAGCCCATTCAGTTTCCAAATCAATCCATCTTGAGCTTTAAGAAAACTCTATTTGGATATAAAAAAGAGATGATAAGCATAGACACTAGGAAGGGATATAGAGATGATATTTCCAAGCATGAATTTCAAATCATGAGAGATAATTTGCATTAGGCCAAAGAGGTATGTTCATCTTTCATAAGGTAGGGTCACTCTAAGTTTACTTCTAGACATTGTAGGTCTAATAGTAAACATTGAAGAGATGCTAGTAGTTTATTGGGAACCTTAGGGTCATCATGATAAATAGTATGTTACCATATATCTCCCCTTTTCCTTGTATGATCAGAAAACTAATGTTTATCATAGACCTCAGGAGTTATTTTAAACCTTGCCTATCTTTCCCACCTATAAATATATCCAAGAGAGGCCTTAGAAAGTTGAAGATGCATGTTTTAAGGAGACTAATCTTCATGTTTCTTAGCATAACATACAAGAGACTTCATATTAATTTTTATAGGGAGACATCTCTAATTTAGCCAAGAAAATTGAGTTTGCCAATTAGCATCTCCAGCATTCAATAATAGCTACAAAAACAACATAACAAACTATTTATTTCTCACTCATAACAAAGACAAGTGTAGAAGTAAAGGTTTCTAAACCTAAGGTTATGACTTAGAAGAGTATTCAACAATCAAGAAAAAATGAAGAATGATTAGACATAAGCCAAGATGTTGAAGTCAAGATCAAGTAGGAGATCATCTAACCTCCACTCCTTTCCCCTCAAAAGCCCAAAATCTTTCCTTCACAGAGAGCCATTCAAAAAGCAAAGCAACAAAGAGAAGAGGTGAAGGTGATCCAAGAAGAGCAGATCCATGAGCAAAATAAGGTACCTATGGTAACTTCTTTAGACATTTCTCATCTTAATAAATATTTTAAAGGGTCTAATATACCACTCTTTGAAAAAGAGCCTCTCTTTTGTGAGGTAAATCAAGAATATTAGCTAAGGAAATGGAAAATGAAGATGACTTAAGTGATTAGGAAGAAGAAATCATGATTGGGATGTCTCTTGGTAAGGAAAAACATGGTTTAGTCTTCCATAATGATGTAAATATAGAAAATGTGCAAGAACAAGTACATGAAGGGGAGGTTACTATTGTTTAAGAGGAAGACACTCTAATTGTAAAATTTAAGGGTATTTCCCATGATTTCGATGACTCAAGAGCTACCATTCATCATGAAGAACAAGCTTACTTTTAGAGTATGCTAAGTCATTCGCTTGATGTTAAACATGAATCAATTTTGATTACATAATTTGACATATCAAGATAAGACTTTCAACCTCATGATTATGTTCAAGGAATTGAGATGCTTGCTTTTAACAATCAGCTTAAATAAACCATAACTGAACTTTAGCTTCATGAGGACAAATCTTTAAATTTGTTTGATATCTTTAATTTAGGTTATTATTTACTTGAATATGGTCTATTTTAGGCTAAGGAAGGTGCCTTCATCAAGAAAGAAGCAGTTTTTCTCTCAAGAGATGACATGTTTGAACTTTTCAAGCATGGTTATCAACTTTTCTATTCAACTTCAAACATCTCTCAACTCTTGGAAGCTAGGAATGAGATCAAGTGACCTCAAGAAGCCCCAAGATCATATCCATCCTCCTTAGAGGTTAGCCTTGCATATATGTCAAAGGAGATAGATCAATCTAGTCTATATGTCCATAATCAACAACTCATGAATGAAGAAGAATTGATGTTTTTCTTGTAAAGTACATAGATTTGGGAGCATGGTGATTGGGTCTTGGATCCATACCCTCAATAAATGTACCTAATAATGGGGGTTGAAATATTGATTGATTCATTAAGAAGACATGAGCATCTAATTGCTCTTAGCTATAAAAGAGAGTTATCATGAAAAATCAATCATGTTTCAAAGTTCTAAGGTGCACAAAATAACTTTCAATTTGATCCTAGAGGGAAGCATCTTATCTTAGGTTAGTTATTCTAGGTTTGTTTTGTTTCAATAAGTGATTAGAAAAAGTATTAGTCTACTTACCTTTTGTAATATTTTCCGTATTTCCTTAGGTTAGTGGTCCTTGATTTATTTAGGTTAGTTTCCCTTCTATTCTATTATTTCCCTTCAATAAGTGCCTTGGGCACTTTGTTATATTTTGTTCCTTTTGGTCATTGTTTGTTTCAAGAAGAGTTATCCAAAGGTTAATATCTAGTTTTATATTTAGATTAATATGTTGAACTAGAGAGGAGACTTCATGCCCAATATACTAGACAAGCCAACATGGTCTAGGTTTTCAAGCATAACAACCATATAATCCCTTTGAGTCACCAAAGATGTTTGCCAAATTTGGTCCACATATAAAGATTTTACATGGTTTGATATAATGAGTGAACCAAAGGCTTGAAATAGGTCTAGACTTACAAAGAAGAGGATCTAAGTAGTTTTTATGGTGTCTGAGCAATCCATGGTCAAAGACAAGTTACAAAAGCCTCAGGGGATTCATTCCAGCTTCCAAAGATCAAACAAAAGATCATAACACAAGTCTAAATGAGCCATACCATCACCAAGACATCATGCAAAAGAGTAAAAAACCATTTCACTTATGTATTTTATAATTATACTTAGAAATCATCATGAGCCAAAATCTTGTAGTGCCATGGAGCTCTTCATGCTAAGATCATATCTTGAAAAATGCATGTACATGTGAGCTTGCTCTCTTGAGATATAGAGCTTACAAGTTAGACTTGAAGGGTAAGATTTTCATGTGAGTGTCAAGTTTGAGCTTCGTAAAGTAACTGTTTGGGTTTAGAAACCCTTAATGATTTTAAATTTGATCAAGATCTAACAGTCCACATAATCTTGCATACTGATAGGTAGATTTAATAGTTCACACTAGGGTCAAACTAGTCAAAAGGTCCTTGGGTTAAAATCCCTTAAAAAGGTATAAGTTGGACAAGATCCTATGGTGTAGTTTCATCAATTAGAGATCCAATGGTGCATGTTCACTAAAAAGAATGTGGGTCCAATATAGATCAATGATCAACATTATTTCATACCAATGATCTAATGATGCATAGGAACTGACAGGAAAGTGGGCCTAGGTAAATCAATAGACAATGTTAATTCATACCAAGGAGATCAATGGTATAAATTAAAGTCCAAAGGTTAGAAGATATTTATTAAGGACTCGTGTTGAATCATACATCATGATGTAATAGTATATAGGAGGTAAAAAGGTCAAGATATGATAGTGGGGATGTATGGGACCAATGATAGTAAAGATAGGTTGGAGTAATTTGATTAGCCCAAGCAATATTTGATGGACAAAGTTGAACCAAGAGATAACAAAGAAGTGGTTTTTTATGGAATCAAACAAGGTATTGAAATTATCATCCCATTACCATTAAAACTTGTTTGAATGCCATTAAAGAATCACAATGATGTAGTCAAGGTAATCAATGATAAAAGGGCATCATTAAAGCTAAATATAGACCTATGGTTCAAATATTTGTGGTATATAGGGTTCATTATATGATTGTTTTCAAAAAAAAATTAGAAGAAGGATCTATGCATATGATGAGCTCTCAATTCTTGTATAGACATAATGAGTCTATGTGAACCTAGTAGGATCTAGAATTAGGCTACGTAGTTTATAGGTCTACAATAACATAATGACTATAGGAAAACCAATAGTATGAGATTGGTTTTCCATCTATAGAATGGACCTATGATCCAAATATGAAGATATAGAAAGTATGTGATTAATTAAAAGAGTCTCATTTATCAATGTGGCCCCATCATCAATAAAGTAGGTACTAACCACTGTTCATGGCATGGCACTGTCAATTTCAAGATTTGAGGATTCGATCCTCATGAACAAGTCAAGTAGGATTAAGGTCCCAAGGTGGTGAATTAGTGGTTGAATAAGAAGTTGGAGCATTGATTATACTCAAACAAACTTTGTCACCATGCATAACAAACCCTTGTCTTCTAGTGGGATCTTTTAGCCAATGAAAGGAGCTCGAGGACTATTAGAATAAAAGGAGGTTAACTTATTGATAAGGATTAATACTAATTAAAAGAAGGCATGAAAAATAAAAAGAATCAATGAACTACCACCTCACTTCTTGATCATGATGACTCTTTCTCCACTCTCTAACAAATGTTCCCTATCACTCTCTTTCTCCCTTTTTGCTATATATAGAGGCTTTGGAGCCTAAAAATGGATCCCTCTAATCCCTCTCTTGGGCATAAATAGACTCTACCAAGATGGAGATTATAACCTCTTAAGATTAATACAATACCATTTTAATATTTCATTATTTTGGTATAATGTGTACATATCAGTTTGATTTGCATATGTGATAGAAACCTCTCCCTTGTCAAGTCTTGATCTCACCTAGTTACTAGTTGATATTGTTATGAAAGTCATGTTTAGTGTTTAGATATATTATGATTGAATCTTGCATATGGATAAATTAAATGGTTAGTGTATTTTATTAGACCCCTCCATCACTTCCCTCATAATTTGATCATTTGGTGAACTTCTGAATGAAATACTAATGTATGACAGATATTTGGAGTCCTAGATCTAGTCTTTTACTTATTTTATTAGTGTTTTGAGAGATCAAAAATAGTGGATCAACATATTTTAGGTGCATCACCATATTTTATCTTAGATTTCCCTTTTTTTATATCTCTCTCCCTTTTCCTAGTTATTAGTAGGTTTTATTTGAAATGAGCTAAATAATACGTCAGAGGAGCTAGCCTTGTTAAAAATCCTAGAGGTCTAACCCTATAATAAGATACCCATAGCCTAGGGTCATTCCCATGTTAGACTAGGTTTGATTAGGATGACCTAAATAATCCCCCTTCTTAGCTAGGGTATAATCTAGACCTCTAATAAGTAGTGGTTACTACATTTGTTGAGTTGGTCTAGGTTGTTGTGAAGGTTGTGCTTACTGAATGTGTTACTAATGAAGAGTAAGTTGCATTTGAAATATCAGTTGATTATATGGTTTTTGCACCATTTGGACATGATGTGATTAAATTACTCTATTTTTAATAACATTCTTATTATAGTTGAATCACTTGGATATTTCATAATTATTGTCTTGGGCTAGTGTTGACACTTATGCTTAGACTTAGTTTTGGTTCTAATTTTGGCCTATTCCCTAGTTTTAGTCCTATTTTTTATTTGAAGAGGTTAAATTAATAATACTTTTATAAATAAGTTATTTTTAAATTATCAAACCTTTGTTGATGATCTCTTTAAAGGCATGTGTACACTAAATCTCTAGATGATAGGAGATCTTACTAAGCAAATTTTTAGTAATCATAGTGACCAATTATTTGTCTAGTAAGCTATGGGTGAAACAACTAGAAAGTGATCTCCATATATATAAATATCTTTCAAGTATTTCACTATAATTTTATTTGGCCTAAGTCAAATCTACCAATGAAATCTCATGTTTGAGATTATACGATAAATGCTACACAAATTTATTTAAGAGGTCATCAAAATTAGATATAAAATTCTTTGGTAATTTTAGGAACCATTCCAAAGCCTATCCTACTAGAATTTTGGGAAATAATAGGATTATAAATTTTTTATTATAATCCATTGGATAGAAATCAATAAAGAATTTTATCAAATGGGCCTTAGGGTCTCCTTTACCCTTATATCTATCAAATTTTGGTGGCTCATACCTTGGAGGAAATGGTATTTATAGATAATCCATGTTGAATGGGTATGAACACACATCATCTAAATTAAAATTCTTTGTCTTCTTCCCTACTTGTATGGAAAAAATTTCATCCTTCATTTGATATAATTCTTTTACCAACAAACTAGATGGAACATTGGCTTGAGGTAGAGGCTGTGTGACCAAAGGTGGATTACCTTGAATCAGGTATAATAGATGAATGGTTTGTTATGGATGTTGGTTTGATGAGTGAATTAAATAAAAATATGCATTCCTAGGTTGGGATGTAGTTTTTGGAATTGTACACATTTTTGTGCTATATTCTATTTTAGATTTAGTATATAGGCCTAGTTTTGAGGAAATCACAGCTAAAATAAAATGATATGTCTTAGGGTAAATAAATATGCCTAATAAGGTGGAGTAGTGACTTGTTTATGACTAGTAAAACCTAGATAAATAAGGAGAACTTATTGTGGACCAATGACCTATCATTGGATTTGTGGCACATTTTAAATAAAAGGAAAATTTTGCTTGGTTGGTACTTGCTAAATAGTAGTACCGCTTGGTTGTGTAAACACTTATTGTGAAGTAGATGCTTGTATAGTTTTTGGCATTTGTCTTTGATCAATGGAAATAAATTTTTTATTATACAATTTTTTTTATTATGAAGGCATATTATTTTGTGACTATTAAGGTATACTTGTCACTACCTGGTGAGGTGGAACATTTGTTACTCTTTATTGAGGTAACATAGTATTCATCCTCTGATATGATGGCATATTATATTGTTCCTATTAGTATGGAATATTATTCATCCCCTATTAAGGTGTAGTAACATTAATCTTGTTTTATTGAGGTAAGGCACTAGTTAGCACTTGATTACTTAATCCATGTGGTTGTGTGCTCAAAGAAGCAGCTAGTTGAGGATTAGAGGTAAATTTATATAGTTTCTATGTAGGATTTCATTCATCTTCTTATTGAAAACCACTCATGGTTTTAATAAAAAGCATATGTTATGGAATAGTTATTGTTGTAGTTGAACCACTTTGGTTTGGATTGGAAGACACTTGCATGTTATCCACCATGTTTGGAATATTGTTTTGCATAGAAGAAGTAGACACTTATTCAATAGATGGGGCACTATACACGTCACCAACTGAAGTGATTTGTACAAATGGGTCTATTCCCAAATTATCTTGACCTATCAATTCAATTAATACTCCTATTTAAAGGGATAACTCAATGAGTGGAACATTTGGCATGGCTATGTTATTAAAATTACATGCTAGATTCAAATAGGTTTGACATGTTTTTTCATTTTAAAAAAATGATCTTTCATGAGGCCCTTTCCTATGATAAGCATATTGGGGTTTTGAGAAGACATCGACATGAGCATTTGAGGATTTCTAATAGAGGCATGTTTAATGGTTTGGGTATAAGGCATGTTAAAAGGTACCCTAACTAGACTTGGTAAATTTCCATGGGGGAAGTATACTAGAAACTTTTCCCCTACCTTTGAAGATATAACTAAAACCTCATCCTATTTTTTAATAAAGTGATGCTAAAAAAAATAAGGATGATATGTTGATGGAATAGTAACATAATATGGTTGTTATTGAGCTTATTTTAGAAATGATGGTATGATAACAAGGCACTACATAATTTTATATTGGTCTTACTTCAAATATGAAGGTGTGATAACCAAATAATGGGCTAACAGATCTTGATTTTATATCCTAGATTGATTAGTGTAAGGAGGATAAAGATCCATCTCAAAAACTACATCATCACCGTAGGGGTCTTGAATAAGGTCATATTGGTGACCACATTATCATAACCTATATTATATATGGATCTACTATGAGTGTAATGGAACATATCCAAATTTATAATAATTGTTCCATGAATATAAGCCTACATTTTTATAAACTCTTAAAAAAATAATGTGTAAAAGATAAAATGGTCTGAACATACTCTAAGAAATGGAGCTGTATCTCCAAAAAGGTATGTGATAAAACTTGGTCTAAAATAGTTGAATGTCAAATGTCTTACAAAAAAGGTCAAGTGGATGAAATAAAATCAAAATGCCAAATTTAGGTATAAAGTGTTTCAAATAAGTCTAATTTAGGTCTAAATAAACAAAGGTTGCTAGATATTTTGGAAAAAAAGGCATAAAAGCTAGCCTCAAAATAGGTAGTTCCAAGTCTTTTGGGAACAAGGCACAAAATATAGACTTTAAAAAAAACAAGGTCTAAAAGGCAAGAAATTTAATCTAACAAATTTGAAACACTTTGACACAAATTAGGCATTCAAATTTAAACAAACACTTGATCAACTTGGAAAAAGACATAGAACTTTAGGCACATGGAAGGTAGACCACTTCCCTAAACTTAGGCACAAAAATAGTCTTCAAATCAAGCAAGGAATTAATCTAAGTTGCACAACCCAAAAGTGAAAGGTAAATTTATAGGCCAAAATTACACAAGGCCTAGATATAAACCAATTAATTTTTAGATCTAAACTTGTCAAGGTTAACTTTGAACTTGATTTAGAAGACTAGGCTTATTAAAATAGACATCAAGCTAGACAAGAATGAATGGCATGATTTACTAGACATAGATCCAAAAGGCACATGTGGTATTGGTTTTGAAAATTTGGCCATAAGAAAAAAAGTATTTAAAATAGTTTGAGTAATGTAATGACACTACCAGGATCTAAATATATGATAAATGGTGTGTTTCAAAAATCTAAGATACAATACTTGGAATGATATGGGTAGTATAATGACACCCCTTTCAAACAAGTGACAGACACACACACATAAAGGTTTTGATAAATGACTAAGGAAAAGGTGTGGTGTTAAATGAATGACATAAAATATTTTTAAACAAAGGAGTGACATGTAAACAAGACTCATCTAACATGGTATGTTAAACAAATATTTTTGAATCAAGACCATGAAATTAAAAAGGACAAAATGACAAAAACACCTAAGTATATCATCCTAAGTCCTAAAATTGACAAGGTTGAATCATACTATCCAATTCCATCTATATACTTGATCTTGAAAATATTTTAATTTATTAATCCAAAAAGTAAAAACATATGAAAATTAGGGGTTTTAATCTCCCTCTTCTCTCAATAGTTTATACAATGACATATAACTTAAGTCTACTTACCCCACATAACAAGTATGTTTATGATAAGTGGGGTTGTCTAAACAATAATTGTTTGCTCATTTATGAGTGGTCCCATATATGTGGTAAAAAATAGGGAAAAATCATATCATTTGGATCTATGTTAACTAGCTTGTTGTGAAAAGGTCTAGTCCTTTTCACAACCACAACATTTTTCAATTTATCAATGAAGTGCAATGTCCAAGTTGTCACTACATTTTGAGGTTGAGTACCAATAACAGAGCTTATTTAACCACTCAAATAAGCATCATAAAAGCTCACCCTCAATTTATATACCCCATCATGGAGTGGGGTTAAAACAATGTTGGAAGATGAATTCCTAGGTCAATGCTTCCCTAGAGAACCCATGGGGAGGTGATGAAATCCCACCCACAAGCCAAAATACATGAAAAATAAAGAAAGTGTAAGGACTTTAGGGTTGTTTTGGGGTCACAAAAATCATAAAAATTTGGGTAGGGCCTAAATGACTTTCCTTCCATGCTTTTGGACCAAAGTGAAAAAAATAAAGAGTGAGCATTTTTTATCTCCCAAGTTACCTAAGGGGGATGGGGGGATATCATACACATGACACTCGTAGTTCTAAAAAAACACTCAAACAACAAACATACAAAATGAAAACTCTTATGAGTATGTAATTAAAGTGAGATTTTAGTTTTGTAGCACCAAAATGAAATATGTGAAGAAGTTTGAGTTCTTAGCATTTGTGTTGAAAACTTAGACAAGATGAAAAATATCTCTAATAAAAATATTTTTAAAACATCAATTTGAAATGTAAATTTTACAAATTAGAGTGTTTAAAATCTTCTTCTCTTGGATTTTAGGTCTTAAAAAACACGTTAGGGGTATTAGGAATATATTAGGGGTATTAGGAATATATAATGTAGAGAAATATTAATGAAATAAATACATAATTAAAATGCAAAAAACACAACACAATGGAGACATAGATTTAACGTGGTTCACCCAATATGGGATATGTCCACATATAAACAACCAGTTCTTCCTTTATTCAGTCCAAGAAATGAATGGAAAAATTTACATACATCCATTATAATATCCTCTTCACTCACACACAATGTGTCATCATGATTACAATGCCCTCATATCAAAGGAGGGTTACATATTAGGGCAAAAATACACCAACATAATTTCTACTATTAGATATATGACCTAATAGTCAATGGTCCATATTTACCATGAAATTACAATATTTTATAATGCATTTTTCACTATCCCACTATACCCCCATGGAAACCCTAGTGGGGCGTGTTTCCCCCCCACACCCCCTATCAAAAAATAGGAATTATAATAATATCAGGCTTCACCATCCAACAAGGGGGTCCTTTTGTTTAGAAGAAAAACATGAGTGAATAGATGACTTTCCAATTCTTGTTCTTAGGTTTCAAAATTTTTACATAGAGTGTAAAATCATAGAAACACAGAGCAATACTATGTCTATTACTACAGATCTACAATAATTACCACAATACCATAACTTGATTTTAGAATAGAGTATTAATCAAAATCACTACTATTATGACAATATAATAGAAATAAATACAATATCATTACTCTTAAGATAATAATGAAACTCTACCTTGTAGTATGAAATGGAAAGTTTTTACAGTATCACAAAATTTTTGGTGATATCACAATTTACAAAGTCATGATATTATCCATATCATGACTGTAAAGTTGTGATATTGTCAATATCACAAGTCTTCCCTATAAACACAAATAATCAATAAAACATGATGACTTAATGCAAAACCATGAAAGTTACCACAATATCATGGTAATAATTACAAAAATGTGATTGTAAAAGTAGAAATATTATGAAATATCATGATTCCAGAGAGCAGGAATGTGACTACATAAATTAACTTTGTGATTTACATAAAAATGTCATTGAGCCTTCAATGTTCACTTTTTTTGATTAGCAAGTTTGGATTCTGACATGAAAATTGCTAAGAGAGTGTCATAAAAGGCCTTGGATTTAATTTCAATGGGTGTGGGTCCCATCAAGTGTTTAATGATGTGAATAAAGAATACATAGAGGGGAGGTCAGCCTTGTGTTATTCCAATAAAACAAATCAAAATAACTCACTATAATCCTAACACCTATATCCTAGATATTAGGGAGAACATAGGTAATAAAAAAACAAATGAAAGCACAACTAAAAAATAAAATAAATAAATATTTTACCTTCCTTAGAGATCCAAATAGATTGTTAAAGTGGCTTGCTGTGTTTGTTCATCAAGAAGTCTTTGACAATGAAACTTTCTTTGTTCCTCTCTTTGGCTCCTTGGCTTGGTTGCTTGGCTTATGAAGTTTGGCATGTTAAAATTTCTTGCATAAAGCTTAGGGAGTAAATCCTACATAATAAATCTATACCATCAAATCTTTGAAGTCATTTAGGAATAATAAATTTACACCAAGAGATCTTGTTGAAGATATTTGTGCATAATAACTTTGCACCAAAATATCTTAGAAATGAATAGACATGGCCTTGTATTTATAGCCTTAAGAATTAAATCTCACCCAAGGTGAGTTAATGTTGTGTTTAAATATGGAATGGGTTCAAACTAACCTTACATGAGTTAAGACTAACTCTTGTTGAGTTAAAAGTTACCATTTAGTTATGATTTTCAATTACTAGTCATAGCTCTCAAATTAGATATTTTGAGATATTTTGGAAGAGCTTGACAACTCATAAAGGCAATGATGAAAAGGCTTGATATTTTGATTTTTTGAATTTAAATTTTTAGATATTCATTAATTGAAAATAGATAATTTAACTAAGAATATAATATTATTTAATTATATGATTCATTTTTATTATCATTTTAGATATTTTAAGATTTGATGAATTTCCTGAGTTAATGGGTCCATTGGCCAAACTGATAGTTGTTAAGTCACAAGGTGATTGGGGATGAATCCATGTGAAGTTATTATTGTATACAAGCTAGTATTCTAGATAAGGATGCCTTAACACAATTTTAAGAATTGGTGAATGATGCATGACCAAAATTGGGATGTTTAGTGATTGTTAAGCTTAGTTTGTAATGACTAGTAGGAATCAGTCTAAAGTCTATTGGAATCTAGTTATGTCCATAATTATATGTCTACACCTAATACACTATTTATGGTCCTTATATATAATTTATAGATATAATTTTATGAGGGACTTTACCTAATACTCATAGCCATAGTATAGAGCTAAACACAGTCTTTAGTTTCCTCCTACCTCACGATATTTCAGAAACACTTAGGATCTCCCTCTTTATTGAACCTTAGGAATCTAAACATATATTTATTTTTATGGTGCATTGGTTAATTATTAAAATCAATTAGTTACTTCCAAATTACCCTTAAAATTGGGTTTATATGGCTATGGGAATGATACTTCCTCCATATTCAGTACTCTAAAATATTGGGCTGATGTTATTTAACATACAAGGAAGTATCTTTGGGAGCCTACAATTTTAATCAACACTTTTAAAACAACTTCCTAATATTATTTTTGATAAATTAGTTAGTTAACTTTTAAAATTAACTATTGATACTTATTATTTTCTATTTTTTATTATATTACAAAATTGTATTAACCAACGTTAATACAAGGTTTGTGTTATACGTTGAAACTAGATCAACTAGCTTGACCTAGTTTCTTATGTTCTTATCTCTATTTTTATATAACTAAAAACTAAATCATCCATATATAAAACATTTTAAAATTTTAATTAATATATAACTAATTTAACTTGCTTGATCTAATATATTACAGACTATTTTATTTGTCTTCTTATAAAACTAAGTCAACTTATTTGACCTAGTCTCTTATAGGTTGTTTTATTTGTCTCCCTATAAAACTAAGTTGACTTGCTCAACTTAGTCTCTTACTAGCTATTATATTTATCTTAATATAGAACTAAGTTGACATGTTTGACCTAGTCTCTTATAGGCTATTCTATTTTTCTTCCTATGAAACTAAGTCAACTTGCTCAACCCCATCTCTTATAGGTTATTCTATTTGTATTCCTACAAAACTAAGTTGAACTGTTCGACATAATCTCTTACTAATTTTTATATTAATAACTAAGTCAACCTTTTTGACCCTGTATCTTAAAAGTTATTCTATTTATCTTCCTAAATAACTAAGTTGACTTGTTTGACCTAGTCTCTTACAAGGCATTTCATTTGTATTCATATAGAACTCAGTTGACCAACTCAACTTAGTATAGTGTAGATTGTTTTATCTCTCATTAAGTTTTTAACTCAATATTTTCATCATGTAACATATGTCTAATGAGGCTACTGAGTAAAATCAAACTAACATGATGAATTTCACTAATCTTAATAAAATTTATAAATCACATTTTACGGTGACTAACTTAGACTAAAGTAATGTCCATGTTACCACTAGAACTACTAACTATGGGAATCATCCCTATTTTATGACTATTAACCCTTTATTCATATAAAAGGTATAATATGGAAGTGATGTTGAATACACAATAGAAATGATACTTTTCATCAATGAAAAGCCACAACATAGAGGTAACGATCCTATAATCATCTATAACCTCAAAATGGGACCCTATATTAGAGAAACCCATTCACCTCCACCTATATTTTCCATAGGATTTGAGGCAAGTCATTTCATGATTTTTTCCACACCTTTATCCTCTATCATGTCTCCCTCTAATACTATGATGTATTTCTCCATGTATTATTTCACCTCCATGCCAGGTATTTATATAAACATGTTAGGTGTGACTTTTAATGGGTATATTCCAAACATACTTGAGTGTAATGAGTGTCACTTGAGATCACCCTATCCCTAGTTTAGCCCCATACCTATATTAGGGCATATTTTGATCCTTATCTAGATTTTATGTAGGATTAATCCATCTTTAGAGATACTAAGAGTAGTCCCATACCATCTCCCAAGCATCTAGGCCCCTAATGCACCAGATTATGCCACCTGAACACTAGTGCAACACTTTGGACACTAGTACACCATGCTAGTGACCAAGGAATCAAATTATTATCCATTATCTATTTTTTTCTCTGATAGACATATTTACACTTCTCAAGACACCTTAGGGTTAGCCTAGACCTATTCCATGTCTTGAAAAGAACTAGGTCAATATATATATATATACATATATATATATATATATACATATACATATATATATATATATACATATATATATACATATATATATACATACATACATACATACATACATACATACATACATACATACATACATACATACATACACATTACTATAATCTATCTACCCATTAGAGGGAAATCAGTTGCAAATACACACAAAAAATTTAGAAATAATTATGTAAATCAAGGTCATTATATATATATATATATATAGATAGATACATAAATACATACACATTACTATAATCTATCTACCCATTGGAGGGAAATTAGTTGCAAATACACACAAAATTTAGAAATAATTATGCAAATCAAGGTTATTAATCCCTAATCTTCCCTAATTCTACATGTATCCATCTACAACATTCCTAATATTATATTACTTAGATTTATAGTGTCAAACACATTGAAAACACTCAAGCCAACACTCATATTAGCATTCAATTTCACTTTCACCAAACACTTAGGTGGGAGAACTATATTGGGCTGATCCCAATTTAAAGCATTGGTATGTAGGCAATTATCATCACAATGAGGTTTTGATGTCACATCTAGCCTATCCATCTAACATTACACTTTTTCTACTTGTGCTCCTCAAATACCCTAATAACATTGGATATCTAGGGTATTGATTCCAAATTATTCAAATGTAATGATCTAACACTCAATCAAATAGGCATAGGTATCTCAAACTCAAGTGAAGAAATATCTATAATCTCATAATCCCTACCTATAAGGGACACTACCATGACCTTGAGTATACTAGCATAATGCACTATTGTCTTAAAAAGAACTAGGTCAATATATATATATATATATATATGTATATATATATACATATATATATATATATATATACATATATATATATATATATATATATATATATATATATATATACATACATACATACATACATACATACATACACATTACTATAATCTATCTACCCATTAGAGCGAAATCAGTTGCAAATACACACAAAAATTTTAGAAATAATTATGTAAATCAAGGTCATTATATATATATATATATATATATATATATATATATATATATATATATATATATATATATATATATATATAGATACATACATAAATACATACACATTACTATAATCTATCTACCCATTGGAGGGAAATTAGTTGCAAATACACACAAAATTTAGAAATAATTATGCAAATCAAGGTTATTAATCCCTAATCTTCCCTAATTCTACATGTATCCATCTACAACATTCCTAATATTATATTACTTAGATTTATAGTGTCAAACACATTGAAAACACTCAAGCCAACACTCATATTAGCATTCAATTTCACTTTCACCAAACACTTAGGTGGGAGAACTATATTGGGCTGATCCCAATTTAAGGTATTGGTATGTAGGCAATTATCAACACAATGAGGTTTTGATGTCACATCTAGCCTATCCATCTAACATTACACTTTTTCTACTTGTGCTCCTCAAATACCCTAATAACATTAGATATCTAGGGTATTGATTCCAAATTAGTCAAATGTAATGATCTAATACTTAATCAAATAGGCATAGGTATCTCAAACTCAAGTGAAGAAATATCTATAATCTCATAATCCCTACCTATAAGGGACACTACCATGACCTTGAGTATACTAGCATAATGCACTATTGTCTAGAGGATCACACTACTATTTAAGAGGATTTTTGAATCTTGATTCCAATTGGTGACACTCTAATTAGCTTCTCTAATAGTTTTCAACCTCTAATTCATTAATCTCAATCAGTTTATAGCTAAGTACATACTTATGTGATTCATTTCTATTATTAAAATAATTAGATTAGGTCAATTATTAAATAAATTTGTGGCTATATTTATTACATATTTATTCTTTGATTTAATATTATATCCATTTAAAAACCTAGGGTTTACATTCCATAAGTCACTTAAAAGTTAAATCATTAGTGAACTTGACTTACTTCAAATACTACCAAAACCCTAAACCTAGATTCTCTTAGGGTCTATATCCTTCTTTTATCTATTTCCATTTTTTATGTTAGTATTTTTCAATTTCATATATTTTGTTATAGTATCCCCCTTTCATTTTGTCTACTATATGCCATCTAAAAAATTTATATCTCTTCCTTTAAGAAGAAGTGATAAGCTTAGTGGTAACCCTATTGAGCATACCCATATTCCTTTCATTTGATCATATACCATGGAAAAAGGACTAGTTACAAATCCCCTCATTTATCCTTCACATCTTGATTATGTGGCCTTCTATGATAATACATCCAAACATGAATAATACAATTAAGATCAAAATGATGCACAAGATGGGACTTGAGATACACTAGCCCCACTTGATACTAATAACATTATAGTCAATAAGGATGAGATCTTACAAAGTTTCAAAGATATTCTTTAGGAATAACCCCATGATCATGCATAGAATTTTAAACTATATTAGAAGTCAAGAAAATATTACTTGGTCAATCTTCTAAGCCCATATATGCTAATATTGTTACACCTACTATAGGGGAAAATCATATTCTAAAACCACCTTTTATGAATAGGAAACATTCATAAGTGGTAACATATCCTATGGATAATAGGAATTCCTCTTCTTTATATGTATAATCCCTTATGTATCAGACCCATGATCTACATGCCAAGGTGTTACATCTTTAGCAAGGTGCCACTAGACCATCTCATGCCTTGTATTCTCATGTTCTTCAACATATACCTTTAGTAAAACATATAAAAACAACTCCTTTTCCATCTAGATTTATGGCACCCATGCTTACTTTGTATGATGGTAAGGGTGACCTAGAGCACCATCTACAATCTTTTCATGTAGCATGTTTGGACTACATGTCTAATGATTGGATCCTCACTATGTTTTTCCCTATAGTTTAAAGGAATATGTATTAAAATGGTTATAACATCTTCCTAATTATTCCATCACCACATTAAATTCATTGGTAGATATATTTTTGGAACATTTTTTGATTAAAATTTGGTGATAAGATTTCCTATGCTTAAGTTGCTCAACTCAAACAAAAATTTAATGAGCCAATTATTGAATATGTCTCACAATAGTAGCAAATATTACTAGCCTTATGGAAAATAGTAAACTCTAGGACATATTCAAATATAGTTTATTACCAACATTATATGAAGCCATTCTATTTGATAAGTGTCCATCATTCATAGATATATGCCATATAATTAATAAATGAGAATTCAAGATTATATCTATGGGAAAATTAAAGTACACAAATGGATCAAATTTAACTCAAAAGAGTTATAATAATCCCCATTATAAGGTTAGGTCCACTAAAAAAAATAGAAATCAAAATCCAATAGTTAATTCAATTTAAGATCCACCTCCTTGCATGGTTTTATTAGCTTCTCCAAGGAGACTTTTCAAAAATCTTCCAAAATCACAAATACATGTTCTTCAACAATTCTTGGAATGCAACATAATATTTCTCTCTCCCATAAAAAAGGTTGATATGACTAGTCATCTTCAAAAGAGTTATGATTCTAATGCAATCTATGAATATCATAGGTCACTAGGCTATACTATAAATAAATGCATCATCTTGCAACATAAGATATAAGATTTGATAGATTCTAATATCATTGATGTTGGCACTCCTATAGAGGCACCTAATCCGCAACCAACAAAATTAAAAGCATTGAAATTATTTTTAGATCCATTTCCAAAACATAAAAATAATGAGATAATAGATACTCCAAGTGTTCATTATACTTATCAATAACATCCACCATCCACATCTTATCATAGTCATATAGTGGACACAAACTTTATCAATAATATCATTGGTGTGTATCATACTACAATGCCAAAAAGACATCTCATCACTTTTTTAGAGTAGTATGTAGTTGATGATGTTTTATATTTATATGCACAAATTGTATGAGCCTACATTGATCATCATCCTATTCAAGGTGTCATGATTGACAATGGGTCAATCATTAACATGTATACTATCAAACTTATAAAACACTTGGGTTATTTAAGTCAAGAAATTTTGTAGACACATAAAATTATTTTTAGCTTTAGTAGCCATGTTTATATCTCCATCAAGTATATAATACTACCATTATAGGTTGGGATAGCAAACATGGCCACTAGATTCATAGTCCTACTTATTATAAACACATTTGATATGTTATTAGGTAGGCCTTGGATATAGTAGATTCAAGTTATCCCATATATATTACATAGATGTATCAATATATAAATGTTAATCAAGTGGTTATAATTAAAGTCCTATATTAATATCCTTTACCTATTCCATAGCCAGTTATACAACATACACCAATTACCATTTAGCACATAGAGTCTATTAGTACACATCTGATATTAATTGAACCACTAGCGCAAGTGAGTTCTACTCCTATGAAATTAACACGTACACATACTCTCCCATGGAGATATATATTAGAGATACCCTTGTGTTAGAGACATGATATGGAGTTTAGAGAGCCTATCTCTACCCCACTACCTCACAGATCAATATTATAGCATAAAACATCTGATGTAGTTACAACCTATTTTACCAAATGGGTTCCTAAAACCCCATAGTTCACATGCCTATTTAGTTATCTCCATATAATCTTAGTCCCATTCTATAGGTAGTTTCAACTAAAATTCACTCAATACATCCAATTCCCTGATCTCAGATACCTCATCACACAACACACATGATCATTCTTCCTCTCTTTGACACATGAAAAATTAATTGTGAGACTCATTAGTTAATATAAGACTCAGGTCCTCTACACAAATATAGATTTGATACTATCTACCCATTAGGGGAACATAAATAGATTCAACATCGATACACTCACCCATTGGGGGAATCATACTACATAGATTCTAGTTTTCCATGTTACATCTTTCTATACTCGATATCATAGATTTAACATTGATTATATCCTAATATTGATTATCCCATAGTATGTATTTTTTATGTATATTACTATTATATACTTAGTTTATGTACATATTTTATCTTATATGAATATATACCACATTTTCATGCATACTTTAATTTATGGCTTTCCTAGTTTAGATTTTATTGTCTCTTTACTTTTACATCTATTTGAGTGAATTTGAATATGTTATTGTTTATTGGATCTAATCCACTTCCATTGACCATATTTATGCTTTGGACATGTGCCCATGTCCTTGTGTGTTCTTTCCTGATTATGTATGTAAACATTTAAATGTGTCCTTCCATGTAGATATACACAAACCTTGTTTTTACTTTACATACATGTACATTTGAACATGTATTTGTATGAATTTATTTCTTAGATTTAGTGACATGTTCCCATTTCCATTTTATTGTATCCCTTAGGCCCAATTTGTGTGCCTCAAGTGTGTTTTATGTATGATTTCATGTATGTATCATGGACCTAACACTGTCTCTTGTTTGTTATACTTACACTCAATTTTAGATGATATGAGGGACCTCATAAATCTCCCCTTAATCCTTGGGTGCCATGATGGACATCATGCCCCACCCCTAGGTAGTTACTCAAATTAAATCTAGATTTAATACTCATACTCATGTTTACATTGTTATATCTATCTTGATGACTTTTTGAGTGTTATGTTTAACATACATCATACATTACCAACTTATTCTCAAATTATTTTACTTTTTGATGTCATGTATACACATTATATTAATTTATCACATATATATCATATATGCTCATGTTAACATACATATTACATAGTTTTTATTTTGAAGATAATTATTTCACAAGTTAAAAAACTCCCCAAAAATAGGGGGAATTCACATAGTTTGTCAAAGACATTAGGCCATCTAGGTGGAATCAAAATATAATTTTCAACATGACAACATATATTATAGAATATAAAATTAGGAAAACATATAAAAATAGTTAGACACAAAACAATTATAATTTAGCAAAGAAAATGCATAGAAGGACACTAGCATGGCCAAGTGGAAACTAGCATGGTGTGATATTATCCAAGGGACCACAATAGTATCTATTATCCCCAAAAATAGGAAATTATAGAATTTATAGAAAGGTAAAATAATTATAGTTTAAGTTTACACAAAATCAATCACAGATTATTAGTTATGCTCATATTATTTTCAATTTTACATAAAATTATACTAGTTTCCTTAAATTAGGGGAATCATGCATGGAATGATCACTTATATTTTAGTTTCATATATTCTCTGATATAAATTAATATAACTCAATCTAGAATCCATATGCATAGGTACTAGAATTAGGGGCACATGGGTGGCACATTATTTCTATTTTATCACTTACACACTAATTGATTACATGGAATGGAAAACTCCATGTCATTCTCCAAATTATTAATAAAGACACTATTTGCACTATATTTATGCCTTTATCTATAGTGGTTGGAATTACCAATTAGTCCATGATGCTACATACTTGAGTGCTTGAGAGGCCCTTGAGCCATTTTTCATTTCAGAGTTCCTTATTGAACCTAGAACTATCCTAAATAGTTTTAGTTAGAACACACAACCTTATTTTTATTGCATTATTTTATTTACAAATGTATTAACTACACATGGGTAAGTAATGATGGAGTCATATCCTACTTGAGTTCTTGAGCCACCTACATAAGACAGTTGGACAAGACATCAATCAAATCCAAGCTATTCAAAATTAATGATCAACCAAGTAGGGGTGTAAAATGATGGATCCAAGGACAAATTAAGTTCTTAAGCCACCCACACATTAGGATTGAGAAAGCCATCAACTCAATCCAAGTTATTCACCATTTGATCACTAGCTACACACATAAAATGTCACCAAGTTTTTGCATTGGTTTATGTACCCAATGAGGTGTATATGTTAATTTCATCTCTCTCTTATATATTTAATTAGTATTATATTTGATTTTTATATTACTTAAGTAATTATTGATTCATTCTTGTTTCATTTATAGGACACACAATGGAACATGCTTCACATACTGAAACTTATATTCATAGGCTTTACCTCTTAGTTAAGTTTAAGTATGCTTATTTTTACTTTATCCTAATCATTTAAATTTTTTGAATTTATATAATAAGTGGGGGTGAATATATTCATATAAAATGTCACTTGAGTTTAATGAGTGTCACTTGAGATTACCTTATCCTTAGTTTATCCCTAGACTCATCTTAGGGCATATTTCGATCCTTATATAGCTTTCATGTGGGCCTAACCCATCTGAAAAGGAACCAAGAGTAGCTCCAAACTATATCCTAAGAATCTAGGCCCCTAATTCACCATATTCTACCCCTTGGACACTAACATATCCCTTTAGATAGGAGCGTACCACACTAGTGACCAAGGGATTTTGTTACTATCTTTTAGCTATTTTATCCTATAACAGACATAGTTTCACTTATCAAGATACATTAGGTTCAACCTATACTTATTCCATGTCTTGATAAGTACCATATAAGTATATATACATTACTTTTATCCCTTTACCTAATAGATGAAAATTAGATGCAAATACACATAAAAATTTATAAATAATTATGCAAATCAAGGCTATTAATCCTTATTCCACCCTAATTCAAGCTTAGATTACTCAAATTTATAGTGTCAAAAACACTCAAAACACTCAATCTGACATTCATCCTAACATTCACTTACACTTGCACCTAACACTTAGGTGGGATAACTACATTAGGATTGATCCCCTCTCAAGGTATTAATATGTAGAAAACTCTCAACATAAAAGGGGGTTGAGGTTGCATCTAAACTATTCAGATAACATTACACTTTTTCTACTTGTTCTCCTCAAATATCCTAATAACATTAGATATCTCTGGTTTTGATTCCAAATTAATCAAAGATAATGATCCAAAACTTAGGCACATAGGCACATACATGTCAAACTAAGGTGAAGACATATCCAAAAGCTCATTGTCCCTACCTTCAAAGGACACTACCATGCCCCTAAGGACATTAGTGTGGTGCACTACTATCTAAAGGACTACACTATTATTTGGGAGGAGTTTTGAGTCTTGATTCTAGTTTTTGATACTCTAATAAGCCTCTGTACTAGTTTCACACCTCTAATTCATTCAAATTAGTGAATTTATATCTAAGTGCATACTTGTGTGATTCATTTCTATTATTGGAATGATCAAATTAGGTCACTTATTGTATAAATTAGTGGCTATATTTATTACATATTATTACCTAATTTATTATTCTAGCCATTTAACAACCTAAGGTTTACATTTCATAAATCCATTAAAAGTTAAATCAAATACCCATAATACATCCACTATTAGTGTGTCTCATGCCACTAATGATTCTCATGCAAGCAGTGCATCCCATGCTACTAATGCATCTCAAACCCTTAATACTTCACTTAATAATAATGCATCCAATGTTGCTTCTACTAGCTTAAATAATATTCAGACCAATCAATTATTTTTACAAAATCTTAATCAAATGTTTACATTTAAAACTAATAATGCTAACCAGATGATGTAAATGCAAAACTAGTTATTACATATCCAAAACCAACCTCAATCTAGTCAATGGGGAATGTAAAATCCCAATGCACTCCTACCACCTCTTAGAGATGCACATGGTAATATTATACCGCAATCCCCTCTTAATAAAAAAACTATTAAACACTTAAAAATGAACCTCTTATTCCTCAAATAGTAAACATCGACATAGGAGGAATAATTCCTTCTATCACTTATAATGGATCCATAAATTTAACTTTATATTTGGAAACCTTGAAAAATCTATATAAAGATTGGGTTAATCTTAATATTTTACTACACCAAACTCTTATCTAAAAATTTTTCATGGGAAGATTTATATTGGTATAACCAACTTAAAACTCATTCCATCACTATCTTAGAGGATTTAGTCAATTATTTGGTCCAAGATTTCCAAACTAGTGATCTTTTAAAAAATAACTTAGCCCACTTTATCAATTATAAACAATTAGAATATGAAATGGTATAAGTATTCATTAAACTATGGAAAACCTTGCCTATCAAAGTTGAGCATAATATGTTAGATGAAAAACTCTTTCACTTATTTACTAATGCTCTTCATCATAAACTATAATACCATGTTAGGACCCTTTCCCCAAAATATTTAGAAGAGGCCCTTGACTAAACTAAACATCAAGATTTCCTTATACATCATTTTGATCCTTCATAGTGTTTAATGGGAACTTGAATACTTGTGAAATCTAGGAATATACATGAAACAAATGATGGTGTTATAGATAATTATGACTCCATACACACTATCTAAGCCATTTGTCCAAACAATGCCATGGAACATAATCATCTAATCAATAATTCACATTTTAGCTCCACATTTTCTCAAGGGAAAAGTATGTATGTACACAAATCATTTTTCATGAACTTCACTATGAGATCTTGATCCTATGTGCCCTCTCAAATAATGGTACAATCCCCAAAAATTTTGTTGGTTTCATGCAAGTTTGGGTCATTTTCATGAAACATGTTACTAATTATGAAATATTTATATGGATTATCTCTTTGGACCAAAATTTGACCATGAATCACTTCTACGTAAACATCAACAAGCTTATGAAATAAAATCTAAGGATCATGAAACTAAAACCAAAAATGAAGATTTAAATAAAGCCAAACTCACTATTCCATTTACAAGGATCTACTTCCTAACCATCAAGATAACACTAATCAACCTCTTACTACCAATAATTTTAAAATTAGTATGGACCCTAATATTAACAAAGAGAATGTTATCAACATGAATAACATGAAGAGATTAATTTATTATATTGATCAATATCCATCATCCAACTATAATAATTTTATAAAGTTTCATATTCTTCAAGGCTCTTACCCATCCCATCTTACAAAATTGGGGCATGAAGAATCAACAAATATGTAAGTATCAACTCCAACAATACAAATTGACAATATCTCTCATACCATTTATATAATATTTATCCCCCATATAACTAAAACACCTCAAGTGGAAACTTCAAAAATGCTAACTAATATTTATTGTACTCAAACACAAGAAATTACTAAAGATACAACCACATCACCTAACATAACACAAGTAATTTTAATTAGTCAACCCATATTAACCAAACCTAAACCATATATACCTTATAAACAAATTTTAATTCACTTTTTACCTACCTTAAAATGATCTATTGCAACATTATGAACATTTACTTGATCATCATAATCATAGTATAACTTTCACATCTCCCATCTTAGATTCCTAACATTTACTTGATCATCATATATATGGCTATGATGAATGGGATCCCATAGTATAACTTTCACATCTCCCATCTTAGATTCCTTTTTTAGAACTTATGATAACTTCACTTGATCATCATAATCAACTAATGAAAATATTATTTAAAATTACAATCCCTTGTACTCCACTAATGGGGAAAGAATCTACCTTATTAATATTTGAATATAACATCCTTTAAGAATGTGAATAAATGTCTATACATGTTGACCAAATAATGAATACTTCTCTTTAACTAAAATTCCTTTTCTCTTCCATGATTCTTGATAAGATATTAATTTGTGTGGATGATCCACCATTATTATTTGGTGTGAAAATAGGAGATATCCAAGTTAAATGAGATTTAATCAATTAAGGATTAGGCACTTGTGTTGCTTCCCTTGATTTTATTAAAACTCTTAGATACTTTGAATGTAACCTTAAATCCATGCAAAATACATGTCAATGATACAATAGAATAAAAATGCCTCCATTAGGTTGTGTTTGAATTCCTATCATATTAACCCAATAAAAATACATGTGAAAATCATGATATTTAACTTTACAATCTCTTACAATATCTTACTCAGTCGACCTTGGACACATTGCATAAGAGCAGTTGCCTTGTCAACATGCCAATGTGTTAAATTTACCTATAAAGATGCTATATATAATATTAAAGGAGATACAAATCCTTATAATTTTCAACAATTTCAAGAAATATGTGTTTTAAAAATACCCACCATTGAACTATCACCTGACATCCCATTTCATGAATCATAACATTTTAATTATCTTATTAACTCTAATAAAGATTATAATGATCATCTAGAATTAATAGGAAATATACCACCTAACCTTTTAGAGTTTGATTATGATGAATTGGATGAGATAATTTTAAAAATAAAAACTTTTGATCTCCATCATATAATAATGTCTTAATTACCTCCATCCTTACAACCTCGATCTCATCAACTACTGTTAGGTTGTGGAGCTAAAAGCTTCACCAAGATGCAAATAGGAGAAGTCACAGAGGTTGCAGAGGTTACAGAGAGTTGCAAAATGAGTTGCAAGGCAACCGATGTCAGTCTGATTAGCCGACATCGGTCAGACAATAGTGAAAAAGCAACTGATGTTGGTCACCAGTCGGCTGACATTGGTCATGGAGGAGCTAACATCGGCAACCTGTACGTGAACATGTAGTTTGCATGTTGATTATAGAGAGTCTATTTTTGGACTGTTAGTTTGCATGTTAAAGGCCAGTCATAGTCTTGAGTTGCGTGTCTAATTATTGTAATTAAGATAGTCTAATTATTGTAAGCATGAGATCTATATATGGACTCATGGGCTGTATTGTAAACTTGTAGCTAGAGAGTAAGAGAGCAATAAGCTCCTTCTGAGAGAGGAGAGCAATGGTGTGTTCCTCCTAGTGCCACAATACCAAGAGTGGGTGCTGGTTTGGAGAATCTGAAGGGTTCTTTGTATTTGTATGATCTTAGTTAGCAGGTTAGCATGGCTTCTTTTGGAGATCTACAATGGTGAGTAAGGTCTAGTGATTTATAGGTAGTAGCAGAGAGCAAGAGATCTACTTGGAGTATGATTGTGTACTTGATGTACTGGCAGTGTGTTACTGACTGGTTGGAGACGTGAACATCAATTCTATATTGGAGTTGATTGTTGGGACTGAGAGAGAGAGGGAAGAAGGTCTTGAGGTGTGGCGAGCCTTTGAGGTAGAAGAAGAAGTGGCATCCTCTTTATCGTATATTCTTCTATGTGATTATTAATACAATTGTGTATTGTCTCTCATATTCCTGTGTTGTCTCATATTTCTAGTTACTTATTGATTCTAGTTAAATTCTGTGTTTAGTTGCTAATACAAGAAGTAATCATATGTGCTCTATTGGTGGAGCAAGATCCTGACAAAGTGGTATCAGAACCTAGGTTATAGGTTTAAGAGCTGATACCAACAAGTGGTATCAGAGCTTTTGGTTGGGTTGACTAACAGGTGGTTTTAGATCTGGTAGTGTTTGTTGATTATAGGTCACTCACAGGGGTTTCAGATTGAGTGGGAGTATAGCAATGGTAGAAGAAAGTAAGCTATGAATGGAGAAACTGAATAGCATGAATGGTCTAATTGATGGAAAAAAAGAGCAGGTAAAAGGAGATTGTTGGTTAGTAGAAGATCAGCGTGTAGAAGTAGATGTTGCAGGAGTCGTTGCACAGGTTGCTCTAGATAAAGTAGAATCTTTGTTTATAGATTCTTTTGCCTCTTTCCATGCAGCTCAAAATCGAGCATCTTTTCATGGGTATGTCTTTGGAGACTTTGGAGAGATTTATTTAGGGGTTGGAGAGCCTTGTCAGATTATTGACAAAGGGGAAGTGAAGCTGAATTTGCATACAGATGACACACAGTGGTTGAAGGAAGTCATGCAGGTACCAGTCTTAGAGATGATTCTAATTTCTTCAAGAAAATTGGGTGATGAGAGATGCACTATAACTCTCACAGTGGATACACTTGAATTAGATGGTGGTAAGAAAGTAGGTATCCTTTATCTATCTACTTATATTACTAATTCACCTTTTGTTACAGAGATGTGGCTTTGTAGGCTTGGTCAGATATCTAGGAGGGGAATGCATGTTCTTAAGTGAAAGATAGATGTTTTTGACAAGCTAAAGAACTGGAAAGCCTTGGTGTTCATGGAGGAGATGACAGATAGAGATCAGGTGAGGGAACTAAATTATTCTGAGCAGAGTAGGGTTGATTTGATCAGGATTTTGATCCATGGAGAGCTCGCGGGTAAAAAGTTATCACTCACAGGTGAACATAGGTACCGACATCAGTCATACAGTACTGATGTCGACAGAAGAAAGATCGATGTCAGTCATGAAGGAATTGACGTCGGCAGGAGGGACACCAACATCAGCTAGGAAATGATGTCGGCAGTCAGGGCTAGTGTAGGGAACCGACATCGGTCGGGAGCAGACTAGGAGATGGCCGAGATCGATCACTAGAATGGATATTGGGTAGACATCAAGCTATCAACAAGTCTCAAATGCTCATATGGAGGTCAGAAAGGGTAAGTGAACCTCATATTCATTATTCACCTTCTTTATATTGCTTATTGATGGTCAAGAACCAGGAAGATGTGAAGAGGCAATGCAGGTAGAATCCAGACACAGTGGGAGCTTGGCATGGATGAGGAGTGTGAGTCTTTAGAGAAAAACCAAATAGGTGTTTGTTGGTAGAGTTGTCAGCTAGAAGTAAGCACTGAGAGACGGAATGGATTCCCATGTTAAAGAAGAGAGTGGATGGATATGTGAGATGGAAGGCCAAGATATATGGTCTTCAGGAAGCTGCAAGTATAGAGCTGATAGGTGGTACCAGGTAGATGATAAAGCAGAGCTTTTGTCAATGTTAGTATAACTATTGTGTTTATCTTACCAGGTGGATGATGGTCGCAACATTATCTTGTTATTGTATGTGGAGAATGAGTTTGGAGCAGGTTTGTACATATAGAGTTTTACTGAGCTAAAGGTAAGGTTAGTTTAGAGGTATGTCATGAAGAATTTGGAGCAGCAAAATTCTTTGGCATAAGAGACATGGAGATTTTATCTCTAGTGGGAGCTGGTGTGAAGACGGTGTCGGTGGGGTTCATGATATAGGATGCAAAATCAAAAAGCACACCAAGGGCTGGACAGTTCAAGCTGAGCTTAGAATAGGGTTTGAAATCACATGAGGTCTAGCGTAGGCCTGAGTTTTCCCAAGCAGTGGGAGTTGTCAAAAAGTATGGAGCTAATTCGGGGAAGGAGTACTGGAGGGTAGTTCAATGGATTCTCAGGTATTTGAGAGGGATCAACAGTAGGGATTCTTGTTATGCAGGGTCAAGGTCTTCACTACATGGATATGTAGGTTCGGATGTGGTAGGTTACTTGGATGATAGGTGTAGCATCATAGGTTGTGTGGTGGTTGGTCTTCAAGATTGATCTTGAAGAGGGATACAAGCCATGGAATAATTTATATGGTGTACAAGTACAGGTACAAGTGCATCTATTTATCTCCAAGTGGGAGATTGTTACGTTGTGGAGCTAAAAGCTTCACCAGGATGTAAACAAGAGAAGTCACAGAGCTTGTGAAGGCTGTGGAGAGTTGTAGAATGAGTTGCAGGGCAACCAACATCGATCTGATCAGTTGATGTTGGTCAAACAGCAGTGAAGAAGCAACTGACGTCGGTCACCAATCAGCCGACATTGGTCATGGAGGAGCTGACGTCGGCAACCTATACATGAACATGTAATTTGCATGTTGATTTTGGAGAGTCTATTTTTGGACTGTTAGTTTGCATGTTAAAGGCCAGTCATAGTCTTGAGTTACGTGTCTAATTATTATAATTAAGATAGTCTAATTATTGTAAGCATGAGATCTATATATGGACTCATGGGCTGTATTGTAAACTTGTAGCTAGAGAGTAAGAGAGCAATAAGCTCCTTCTGAGAGAGGAGAGCAATGGTGTGTTCTTCTTAGTGCCACAGTACCAAGAGTGGGTGCTGGTTTGGAGAATCAGAAGGGTTCTTCATATTTGTATGATCTTAGTTAGCAAGTTAGCATGGCTTCTTTTGGAGATCTACAATGGTGAGTAAGGTCTAGTGATTTGCAGGTAGCAGCAGAGAGCAGGAGATCTACTTGGAGTATGATTGTGTACTTGACGTACTGGCAGCATGTTATTGACTGGTTGGAGAGGTGAACATCAATTTTGTATTGGAGTTGATTGTTGGGACCGGGAGAGAGAGGGAAGAAGGTCTTGAGGTGTGGCGAGCCTTTGAGGTGGAAGAAGAAGTGGCATCTTCTTTATTGTATATTCTTCTATGTGATTATTAATATAATTTTGTATTGTCTCTCATATTCCTGTGTTGTTTCATATTTCTAGTTACTTATTGTTTCTGGTTAAATTCTATGTTTAGTTGCTAATACAAGAAGTAATCATATGTGCTCTATTGGTGGAGCAAGATCCTGACAACTACCATGTGACAAAATTTCAAATACCTTAGAAAAATCTTGGAATTATATTGATCATGCCTTTTAGACTGATAAAATCATAGATGAATGTAATATTGACCTTTATACTCCTAATTATGATGATGGATATTCTTTATATGACCCATTTTTAGCTAGCTTTTCTCAATTCAAAGATGTAGAGATACTTAGATATCGTTATTATGTTTAATATTTTATTAGTTTTATTCATGTTGTTCCTTATTATAGTACTTGATATTATTTCTTATGATGTTCATAGGTCTGAGATGGAAAACACACACACTAATCTTCTAGTCACTAGTGAGCCTCTTCAAACTATGCTTATGGATTATGCCATGACAAGACCATACCAGTTTGATAGATACCATGATCCTTATTTATTATTTATTATAAATATGTTAGATAAATTACTTTGACCAACTATAAGTTCATCCATTGATGTGGCTCAGCCTAGTATTGATCCTATTTTGAGTTTTCCTATCAGTTATGGCATATTACCTTAGTTAAATTTTGATCCTTTATCAACATGATGAGAAAATAAGCCTTATTATGAGATCCATAGAGTTGTTGGTCATTACGGCAAGGATTTTAGTACACACCAAAAACAACATGCATCCTAATTTGATACCATAGATAGTTTTTATGATTACACTTTATTTAGGATAATTTATTCTATCCTAAGTTCCCCTTTTGTATGTTTGGAATTTAATTAATATGAATTATAAGTTCACATAAATTTGGATTTAATGAGGTGCCACTCACCTCTTTTTTATAATTTAGGATTTTGGAGCTACTTGCATAAGTAAATCCTTCCCCCACTTGGCACACACTTGCCTTCACTTTCTAAGGGACTAAGACACAAATGACACACACAAAAAAGGCTTATAAGGTAATCATGGGATTTCTCGTAACTCTCATTATTTTCCTCTTACTTTATAAAAGAGCCTTTCCTCTCCTTATTCATCACTAAAAAATCATATCTCTCTCTTTTCTTCTCATTATGCTCTTATTTCTATCTTATACTTGTGGAGATTTTGGTGACAATCCTTATTATAAGATCACATAGGTTTTTCTCTGATACATTTGATTTACCAATTTGAAATTATTGTCTCATTTATGGTTTTCACATTGAGAGGTAACATTTATTTATGATATTTTTATTTTATGCACTTTCATTTATCATTGATGAATGTTCTTGGGATAATCCCTTCATAGTATTATAGCTAAGTTCATCTTATTGACATTTTTTTTGGAAGCGTGTAAAATTTTTAGGAGATTTTTTGTATTTTTTTAAAAAGGGCTCCACCCTTTCTCTCCATTCAAATCTATTTCTCTCTATTTTTTTTCTTGATTTTTTTACTCTCTAACCATTTGTTGCAGGTTACTTGAAAGAAGAAATTTTTTCTCTTCACCTAGTTTTGAGAGGTCCTTCAAGTAGGTGTTTCACCTTTTTTTAAGGTTATAGAAGAAACAAAATTTCATCTTATACACATTTTATCTCCAACATTCTATTTTGGTTTTATTTCTCAATTTCTAATAATATACATACACTCTTGTAGAAATCAAATCTTTATATTAGATTTCTATTTTTGTGTAGTTTATTATTTCAAGAAAATTATATATATATATATATATATATATATATATATATATGTATATATATATATATATATGTATATATATATATATATGTATATATATATATATATATGTATATATATATGTATATATATATGTATATATATATGTATATATATATATATATATATATGTATATATATGTATGTATATAATACACACACACACACACACACACACACACACACACATACATACATATATATAGATGCTCTGTGTATTTTCATTTTCTATTTTGTTCTGAGTAATTTTTTAGACTTCATATCTATTTCAACCTTTTTCTTATGGCATCACCCTTTCTAAGTTGTTTTTACCTATCTTAAGACTTTACCTCTCCTTGGAATCCTAGGTTAGTGGATCAATGTCACCTCTTTTAGTAGAGTATTCTCTTTATGAGGCATCCTTTCTAGTTTTTTGAGTTTTTTTCTTAATTTTTTTCTTGTTTACTTGGCATGATTGGTTATTTTGTGCCTCTCGTTATGTTTTTCATTTTTTACTTAAGCTTCATGCATCTATTTTAGACACTTCTTATTCCACTTGCATTATTTTGCATATTTATTTGGTATTTTTATTTGCTAAGTTACATTATCACTTTGGTGTAGCCTATTGGCACCACATATTTAGCATTATTCCTATTTACAGGTGTTTTAGATATTTTATCATGTTTTTTATATCTTTTGGTAAGTGATCCCCTTCTTTTAGGTATGTTAGTTGCATAGTATTTTGTTTCTCAAATATTTTCCATTTATGCATGTCTCTTAGCCATATGATTTAGCATGATATTCATTTAATCATTCTAACATTGTTATTTTTTGGATGTATGATTTATAATCGTGTTACACACACACACACACACACACACACACACACACACACACACACACACACACACACACACACACACACACACACACACATTAAAAAAAAAGAACAATCTTTTTTTGGTTTGCCCCATTCTCTATATCTTTTCAAACAAAAAAATCAAATCAATAGAACCCTTTTTAGAGGTTGTACGATATAGAATAGTTTTTTTAAATATATTTCAATACCACATTAAAAAAAAATACTTTACTCATTCTCACATGTTAAATTGGAGCTTTTTTATTGGATAGCACTAAGGAGGAGATAAAGCTTTACCAATCAAAAAAGATTTTATATTTTATTACTATTTATAAAAAAAATTCATGGTAAATGCAATGTTATAAATCCATTGAAACATATATTATTGATGTTTATGTGGGCTTATATTTAATTCATAAGAAAACCAAAAAAACATTTAAAAAAAAGATCTACGCTTCTCATTTAGTTGTTATTGTCCATCTTGTTATTACTACCTTTTTGTGCAATTCTTTATCCTTTTTTGGATCTTATTTTTTCTTTGATATTTATTTTACACTTTGGCTAAGTCTCTTTTTTGGCTTTCTTGTCCCTCCTTTGTATCTCCTTTGTTTAAGTGATTTTCTATTTTCTATTCACATTTTGGGGATTGAGTGAGCTTTCAAAGCACAATGACTCAATTATCACCCCAATTTAAACTCACATTCACTAATTAATATTTATAGAAATCACATATGTAATACATATTAAATTTTAAACACTTGGTGTGCATATTACATGGCATGTAACCTAAACCTGATGAAAAGACTACCACCACTAAAGTTCAAGAGAAATGGAAAGCAAAAAATGACGTGGCCTTAAGATTGATTGGAATGGACATGACCCTTGAATTATATGTGCATATTGATTGTTTTATTCTTGCATCCACTATGTTCTCTAAGCTTAAATAAGTTTATTAAATTATTAATGAATCTCACAAAACTTGAATTCAAGATCAATTACCCAATTCAAAGTATAATGAATTCAAAACTATGGATTATTTCTTGATTAAAGTACACTCTTTACATTTTTAGCTCACTGATTTAGGAATTAAAATTTTATATTTGAATTTAATTCATATTATCATGAAAATAATTTTGCCTCAACCTTTTAAGTAGTTTATTACTAATATTCATTCGCAACTATCTTTTCCTACTTTATCTGCTTGGTTTACATTTGATTTATTTTTTTAGTTTGTTTCATCAAGAAGAAAAAATAATTCAATTTAGTAGTCTTAAGACTAATGAACATGATTTTATTTCTAAACAACAACATAAGAATGGAAAATAACATGATAAATAAAAAATCTAAAATCAAAGATGATAAAAAAAGATCAAAAATCTAACTCAAAACCTAAAAGAAAAAATTAGAGTAATTATCGTGACAAAAATACTCATAATGAAGATCACTACTTTAGGAAGAAACATGATATTAAAAATGGAAAGTTTAAAGTGAAAAATAATGCTAGCACTAGTACCATTAAGACTCAATCTAAATAGAAGTCTAATATTAGAGCTACTTTTATTTGTGTTTTACATGTTTCTCTTGTAGAATGGATTGTCGATTCTAGTGCTACTCAACATAAGATCTCTAATGCAAATTTATTTACTTCTTTGGAACTAGATATTTATAATAATAATTTAAGTCTTACAAATCATACTTCTTGAAATGTTGAATCCCTAAGAATTGTTAAAATCCCTAATAGTAAAATTTATGATGTCTTGCTTATTATAAATTTAAAATTTAATTTAATTTCTATTCCTCAATTATGAAAATATGACTATAAAGTAGAATTATTTAATGACACTTGTTATGTTAAATATGCCAAACAAGATTTTCAAATAGTTATTACTAATTTTTTAGATGATGATAATTTGTTCAAGTTTACTATATTCTCTTCTTCTTCCTCTTATCATGATTTGATTTCTTCTTATCATGCATGAACAATTAGTACATAATAATTACCAAAGTATTTCACTTATGAATAAACTTAATATGGTGCAAGGTTTTCTTGAAATTCCTCCCATTGATTCTATTTTTAGTGGTTGTATGGATGGTAAAAATCATAAATAATATTTTCCTAAGAATTAATCTTGGTATGTCATTGAAAAGATTTATTTAGTTCATAGTGATATCTTAGGCCCTATGCAAACACCTTCTATTAATGGTGCAAATTATGTTTTAATTTTTGTTGATGATTACACTAGGTAAGTTTGGATTTACTTCTTAAAAACTAAAGATCCAGTTTTAGACACTTTTATTGAGTTTTATGCCTTTGTTGAAAAATAATCTCATTATTATTTACACATATTATGAACTGACAATGGAACTAAATATGTTAACAATTATTTTATTGCATACTATAATCAACATGGTATTAAACATGAGAAAATTGTTTCTTACACAAATGAGAAAAATGATGTAGCTGAATGTAAACATTGGACTATCATTGAAATAGCCACATGTATTTTGCATGCTAAAAATATGCATTATAAAATTTAGGGTGAATATATGTATTGTGTCTTATATATAATAAATAGGACTCTCACTAAATCTATTTTAAATATTACCCCTAAAGAAGCTTGGAGAGGTAGAAAACATAATTTAAATCATTTACTTGTTTTTGGTTGTGATGCATTTGTTTATATTCTCATAAAAAAATAAAAAATTTAGATTCTAAATCAAACACTTTTATCCTTTTTGGTTACGATGAATCATCTAAAGCTTATAGGGTGTATGATCTTCAAATCAATAAAATCAATATTAAAAGGGATGTTAGAATTACTAAAAATGGTGTATTTCATTATGCTTCCAATTTGGATTCTATTGATATAATTTTTGCTTATTGTCATTTTTGAATCAAGTGATTATCATAATGATGTGGTGCATAATTATTTTGTTCCTAAAGTTCATTCTCCTTCTTCTAGTCTTAATCTCCCTAAATCTATGCCTAATTGGGCCAAGACTACTATAAAACCTTCTGGAATTGATGTAGATCTTAATGATAATCTAAAACTAGGCAACAATTTTGTAATTATGATTTGATGTCTAAACTTATGAATAATAATGATCTTATAACACTAAAACAATCTCAAGGTCACCCTCATTGGGAAAAACCAATGCATGATAAATATAAGTATTTGATTTCTAATAACATTTGGGACTTATTCCCTCTCCCTAAAGGGCATCATTCGATAAGGTTTAAATGGTTATTTAAAACTAGGTTCAATTCTAACAATAAAATTGAAAAATATAAAGCTATATTAGTTGTTAGAGGTTTTTCATAAATTGAAGGAATTGACTATAATGAAATTTTTAATCCTATTACTAATATGCCCACAATTAAAGTTGTTTTAGCTTTAGCTTCTCACATGCATTAGTATGTTTATCAAATGGATGTTAAGAGTGATTTATTAAATGGTGACTTACATGAAGAAATTTACATGTATCAACCTCTTAGTTTTATTAATAAAGGCCATGAAAATCTTGTTTGCAAGTTAAACAAAACTATTTATGATTTGAAACAATCTCCTAGAGAATGTTACTCTAAAATCTATAAAATTTTTATAGCTCAAAGCTTTACTCATATTTCTAATGGTCCTAATATTTTTGTCAAAAATAATCCAAATGACATAGTTATCATTGTTTTGTATGTTGATGAATTAATCATAATTGGTATTAATAATTCAATTATTTATTTCACTAAAAATTATTTAAATAATACATTTTAAATGATTGATTTGGTCTCTTATATTACTTTTTAGGCATTCACGTTTAGTAAGAAAAAGATAGCATTTATATTTCTCAATCTAAATATGCATAAGATTTGTTATCTAGATTTAATATGTTATATTATAAACTTGTTGATAACCCTTGTGAACTTGGTGTCAAATTACTTAATGATGTGGAAAACTAAAATTATTGATCCAACTCTGTATAGATAATTAGTTGGTAGTTTAAATTATCTTACTCATACTTGACCTGATATTGCTTTTTATATTAGATTAGTTTCTCATTTTATGTCTAAACCTCAAGATACTCATTCTAAATATACTAAAAGACTTATAAGTTATATTAAAGGTACTCTAAATTTTGGAATCGAGTATACCTCAAATAGTAATTTATCTTTGGTAGGTTATTCAGATTCTACTTAGGCTAGTGATCATAATAATCATAGATCCACAAATGGTTATTGCTTTTCTTTGGGTTCTAACACAATTTCGTGGAATAGTTAAAAAGTAGACTACTACATCCTTATTTTCCAAAAAAAATGAGTATAAAGCTTATAATCATGTTTCCAAGGAAGCTATTTGGCTAAGAAGACTTCTTGCAGATGGGCCACCCTTAATCTTTGACTATTCTAATTTTTGGTGATAATCACAGTGTCAACTATCACCATATTCTACTATATGTACTTATTTCTATCATAGTAAGCATAACCATTCTTATACTCATTTCCAAACAATCAGATAATACAATGATACCATTCACCTAGATATAACACAATCAAGAGACAAGAGTTTACCACCTCCCAAGGTACTCTTAGAGTATATTACTCAATATGGGGAGGTATATTATCTTTGGCATATACACACCATAATCATATATTTCAAGTTTTTTAATAACATTTTCAAAATTTTCCTTGGCCCACACCTTCACTAGCTCATCCTCATGATTCAGGTCATTTGAAAATAAAGGCTGCTCCTATGCAGCCTACACATCTATACATACCATTTTCACTTTGACAACTATTCTTCACATTGAGTATCCAACATAGGAGATACCTTAGGAACATTATATTTATTATATCATACTTACCTTTTCTATAGATATGATATGGTAGGAATTATTTTCACATCTTTTTACAAAGATCGATGATATTTTGACTAATGTCAAAATTCAATTACACAAGGATGTTTCATATGTTATGGATGATATTTGTGTGGAGATTTATCAGTATTTGTGAGCACATCATGGTGTTCTATCATTTTATTTATCACCCTATTATATGATTTGGATTTTATTTATGAGTATATGTGGATATTTTTATTATTTATTATGTCTCATAGGTTACTTTATTTTATCTTTCACATATTTGAATTTAAAATGAATATCTCATGAATTACTCTTATGGTTTAATATCATTTTAAATGGTTTAATTTTTATTAAAAATTCCTTCTCTTATGTTATCTTTTAAAATCAAGATAGTTATTGTTGTAACATGGTTCTTAAACTAACATCCCTTAATTATACTATCTTTACCATATGATCAATTTAACAAACATACTTCTCATTGTATCACTACATACATAGATCTATTTTGATCTTCATTTATCCCTTGTTAATTCCTTATTCATTATAAGAAAACATAAGGTTAAAACTTGAGATCATATGTTGGTTCTTAGGAAAACCTAATTTTTTAGAAATACATGTCAATATTTATAGGCATGTGGCATCCTATAACCAAATCCTACAACTTATTTGTGTTTTTCACTATTATCACTCATGATTATTTACTCCAAATCCTTATGGATGAGGACTCAAAAAAGCCATAAAAATTAAAATCCAAATCTTTTAAATAAAAATCAACGATTAAAAGGGAAAAATGAATACTCAAAAGTCAAAATCACATCAAAAGACATGATTCATATTTAAGCACATATATTATTTTTAATCAAAGGTCAAACTCCATATTTTGCCTCATAATAGAGCCTAAGTCCATTGGGGTGTGGTAGGTGAGTAGATTCGAATAGTAGATTTCAAAATTATATCATGCAAACTAATTTTTCACATAAGTACCCAATCTTTATAGTAGACTGATAGATCTATAAGGTGTATTAAGGAATGGGGACTATGATGTTGTAAGGTAGGTATATTTTATTTTTATTTATAAATTAACCTTCATGAGTTAATCCTCATACTAAACTTATTTTGCCATAAATTTATGTGCTTATTGTGAACAATATATATTTGGCATCCACTAGACTCTTAGTGTGATCATATTTACCTAATATGCCTTATGTATACTAAGGTTTTATTATAAACAAATATGTCATGATTATTACAATCCTTAGTTCATTAAAACAATCCCACCATTCCTTTATGAATATGTTTTGTTAATTGATCATAACCCTAGGGTTTCTTTTTTGTGAGTAGAAATGTAAGACCTTGGATAAGACTAGGCCTTCCTCACAAACATTTCAAACATTTCCTATGAATATTATAAAATTTATCTTTTAACTCATTGGTTTCTATTTTGTGATTTTTAGTATAAGACCTTGGATAAGACCATGCCTTCCGCATAATGCATTATTAACACTCTCATACCATGATTAGTCATAATGATAACTATAAATCTAGGTATTTTGTGTTACAAGCTTAATTATTTGATTTTGATGTGTCTTACATTTTTATGTTTTTTATCATGTGCATATTTCACATCATGACTTAATATGTTTCATGTTTTCTTATCTCTCTTTGTTTAACACATTTTTTCCAAAATTCTTAATTAAGTATATTTGTACATTATGCTTTATCTTACATACTTGACATCTTTATTTAGTATTTTTTATGTGCTTTATTTTTCAAATATTTACCTTTTACACATTCAACTTCAATTAATGTGTTTTATACCAATTACATTTGTACTACAAACTTTTTCAAGTACTTGATTTTTAAAGTTTATTTTATAAATTATTTCCTTTAGTTGTGTCTTACATATTTCCCATCATGATTTAGTGTGTATTAAATTTTTATTACTCTTTTATACATTATTATTACACATTATATTTTAATATTTTATCATTCTTTTTAACCATGTGTTTGTTCACAAATTTCTAGAAAAGAATCTAAAAACATATCACATATTTTATCATAGCATATAATAGAAACTCAAATACATTTGATATAAATAAAATATACATCCATAGACATCCATGATCATTATAAACCAATAAAGTGTAAAATAATATATATCCATAGATCAAATATCTAATATAATAAGAACATGATATAAGTATAATAATATCAATAGTATTATAATTGTGCTCTATCAAGTCTATCTAGTGGATGAGCCACACTACCCATAGATACTTGTGACTATCCCCTCTAAATGTTCCATTGTAATAAATTTGTACAAGATTGAAAGACATAAATTTGTCCCTATAAATTAGCCACCTAGGCTTGTACTTGCATTAACTATCTTGTTATCTCCATATGAGAAATGTGATCCTCATCCACTATCTTCCATCCCCATAAATATCCATATCATAGTCTAAGGGGTAACTATGTGGCATTTCCTCATGTTTAAAACTCATGTTCTACCTCACAAATCAATTAAAATCAACTAACATACTCTAGAGTGGATGGTACAATAGGTTCAATCATAACTATAGTATCATGTTATGATAGTACACCATCCCAAATATCATGATGGGAGGTTCACACTATAACACCCCATATCAACTTATACTTTTTAGTATCTATAGAATAAAAACCAAATGTACATTAGATCTCACATATGTACAAAATCTCCAAACATCTAGCTAACACAAATATATACAACTATATATCTAGTAATCTATTTATAACTCAAACTAATAACAAAAACTTACCAAAATTAGTATCCCCAAAAATATTCCCTCCATCTACATGACCTCCAAGTAGTTCTACATGAGCATGTCTTTGATTGTTGGATGGTAGAGTCTGATCTTATTATAATTCCAAGTTCCCGACAGGGGGTGTAGGGGGGGGCAGAATGCCCCTTACTAAGGTTGCCATGGAGATCCAAGGGGGAAGAAACCTACTTTGGATCCCCCTAATGGGGGTTTGGGGTAAGAACCACCAAATCAAAATTTTGTTAAAAATGCATTATAAAATATTGTAATTTCATAGTAAATCTAGACCATTCATTATTAGGTCATAGATCTAATGGTATAAATTATGTTGGTACATGTTTTCCCTAATATGTAACCCTCATTTTATATGAGGACATTATAATTATGGTGGCATACTGTGTGTGAGTGAAGATGAGATTGTAGTGGATGTATTTTAGGTTTATCCTTTTATTTGTTAGACTAAATAAGAGAAGAACTAGTTGTTTCTATGTGGACATAGCCCATTTTGGGTGAACCACATTAAATATGTGTCTCTCTTGTGTTGTGTTTTCTACATTTTATTTTAGTATTTATTTAATTAATATTTCTATACATTCTGTATTCCTAACATCCAAGATGATAGAAAACTAGAAGCAAGAACTCAAGCATAATGTGGACCACTCTAGATCCAATGCTCTATCATCCAAATCTATGTTGCCTAGGCTATAGGATATCTCAACTCAATTTCATCCTCATGTGTTTCCACTATCACCAATTGGTTCCTCCATTGTCATGGTTCCTATATTAGTAACTATAAAACCTATTTTGGCTCAAGAATAGCCATATATGCATCCTCAGAATCAATTTCTACCATCTCCACATCTATATTTATCACTTCCTTGACAACAACTCTCACTAATCTCAACTATCATTTATGACCTATCTAAGGTCTCAACCATTATGTTTGGACCACATGTACATCCACATATACTTCCATACTCTACTACCTCTTAGATCTCTCACATGACATGACCAATACTTAAGCATGACAATAGGAGTCATAGGATGTGGAAAACTAAACTATGTAGGTAAATGAGTAATAGGTAGTGGCTCCATCCATCAGGTAAAATGACTATTAATATGAGCATGAGCTAATCCAATATAAATTTTAGGTTGAGTCAACCAACTACTAATAATATATGCATAAGGATACCATATATTTTCTCTTCTTTTACATTCCCACCTAATGTTCCATTCATTATACACCTTTTCATTTCTCTCACATGGTTTATCTTCTACAATAAAAAGGTAAGTAAAGGTATGTATTTTTTAATTAATTCCTTCTTATTACTCTTATATTTTGTATTTCAATTTTTATTAGCTTAACATTATGGGTAACTATGTTCTTTTCCCTGAGCACCATCCCATGTTACAACTATGTGACATGTGATGAGTTTTGAGTGGGGCATATGTATACACATAATATTTTTAAAATTTATTATTTATTGATGTTTTCTCTCTTTTAGGAACTCATTAAATCTCAATATCTCTAAGTGCATGCCATAAAGGGTGTACTATGAAAGGGGTTGGTAGACCTTTGGTGCTTTTAAAGATTGTTGGCCCCTATATCACCACTTAAAATTGATACAAGCTAATCCTATCCATTTATGTAGGATTTTAAAAAACCCTTTTTTGACTTTGTATCCTACTAGGTTTATTGGGTTGACCCCATTTTTGTATTTATCATACATTACAAAATTATATCCACTTAATCTAACATAATTCAAGACTAACAACTCTATTTCTTTCCTAACAATGTTGACTAGGTCAAATGCATCAACTAAAATATCAAGAGGGTTTAGGGTCAATCCATGGCTATATATACCACATTTAATTTCATTTATAAGAGAGGATTGATAAATTACACATCAATAGTACTCATAAATCTACTTATATAATTAATATGAGGTTTCATTGCTTAGGTTTTTACCCTTGGAGAAGAATCACTTGTTTTGTGGAAGTCTTGGATGTATAGGAGAGGTATTATATCCTAGAGCCAATTTATCCTTGTTATCCTTAGAATCCCGCAATAACCTCTTGCAAAGCACCATTCACCAAGGGAGAGATTGAGGCATGATGGGTTAACTTCAATAAAGGTAAGTATATTCTTAGCGTTTCATATTTTGATAAGTAGATGTTGTAGAGTTAATATATATTATATTATATCTATCCTTTATTAGATCATTTTTATTTTATAGATAGATTTAAATTTAATTTTTTTTAATCTTCCCCATTTATGCCACAAGCTTTAGTGAGAATTATATTAGCTTACATATGCATTTACTAGATAATATTACATAGTTATTTAGTAAATTATCTTGCTTAATATTATTTACAATCATAGGACCTAGCTAGGGTTATCACAAGATGGCATTTGACTAGAGGCCTTGGAAACTTCTCCTTTACCATAGTGTGATGAGAGATCCCTTTATGTAGGTTTATTATATCCATTATTGGTCATGACCCCAATTTAAACATAGCATAAAGCATATTTGTTAGTTTATTACCTTCTCTGAAATTAAATATTATTGAGTAGGATAAGTTATAAAAATTTCTAGTTTCACTTTCATACACATTATACTCACCCACACTGCCAATAGTTGGCCAAATAAATGGAAAAAGACACATAATATTATGAAAAAAACACACATACATAATCAATGAAAATTCCAAAGTGCATGTGGTCACATGGTAGATTATGCAACCATGTAATCCCCATTTTCTCAATTAAGCCATAGGCTCTTTATAAGCCTAACACTCTACAATTTGACCTTATGGGAGCCACGACCCCAAGGACCAAATATTATTCTCATCTATGTCAAGGGTGGTGGATTAATACATATCTTACAAAATAAATAAATAAATTATCAACACTTAAGATTTACCCAACAAACCAACCTAATTTTTATTTCATTATGTTATCTATAATTTTTTTTTCAATATACTTATAAAACATTCCATTATTTCAGTGTAGTGATTCTAAAGATTTGAATATCCATAAATTTTTTAAAATATAAAAAATTCAATACCAAATCAAAATTTTCTATTAAGGTAGATGTCAATAATCGAGGCTATGTGCATTGAGTGTTTATCAAGTCTACCATGACCTAGGGCTTTTACATTGGTTTATAATATTGTCATTACTTACTTGACTCTATAGGGTATGTCTTGCAATTATTAACATCTATTTGCTTAAAAATATTTACCCATTTTATAGTTTTACACAAATAGGAATAAACTTATTAAAATTAAAGACATCTCAACACACATCCATGAAAATACATAATTTAGATTTATCTATCTGGTTGGGCATAAGTAAATATGATAAGTTCAACAAATAAAACTAGGATATGCAAAGTAAGTACAAGAGGTTAAGGAATTATTACAATTGATTATTATTATAAAATATTGAACCTATAGAATGACTATGTAGATTGTATAGATCCTACTCCTAAACATAAGATTATAAAACTATTTTAGGGTAAACTCACATGAGACACATGTTTGTCTTGGGTATAAATTACTTGTCTAGAATCATGATCACCAAATCTATTATTATGTTCTTGAGCCACTCTTATTTATATTTCTATGAAATTATTTTTTGTCACTACTAAATTACATGTTTTATGATGTTCCTATACCTATGATTCATTATTTTCTCAAAAAGATTGTTCAAAATTGATAGTCATCCTCTTTGACCTATCTTGACTCTCCAAAACAAAAAAATAGATATGAATTCAAAAAACTACCAAAGTAACATTAAAAACTAGGTATATTTCATGCTCATAATTAAAAATTCACATAAATCTATGAGTTTGTAAATTAAAATAGCTAAAGTGAGGGTGTTGGACCTCATATTCCCTAGAAGTGATAAATGCAACTATATGCAAGTTAATACCTTCCTTTGGCATAAAGGGAATGAGGAAATAAAAAGAATAAAAAATCCATTAAAATTATGTAAGATGTGACCTAATGAATCTCAACTTGAATTAGGAGGAAATATATTTGATGCTTGGATCTAGGTTTGACCTTTGATATTTTTATTTTGATATGTTTTCTCTTATGTTTTGTTTCATCTCAAATGACTTTTAATGACCTAGTATAAATAGGATGGTATAAGCCATGTTATGATCATTAGGTGAACTTATAATTTATAAGGGGTAAGGTTAAAGGCACATAATCAAAGGAAATATGTAGATGGTCCCACAAGGATGAAGAGGAAAAACACATGTGGGGTGTGTGTCTAACCTAGAGAGACTTGCACAAAGCATATGATTGACCTAGAGATGAAACATGATTTCTTTTATAAGAAGATTTTAGTGATAAGTGATGTATAGTCTATTGATTATAACAAATATTTTATGATAAGTGTCAGATAGTTATGTTTAAGCTCAAGGGATATATATGGACATTAGTGGGACTGGGATGGACCAAAAAACAAGTTAGTATGTAAAAGTTTATAAAATATGATAAATTGGGAATAAGGGTATTGTGCCAAGTTTATATGTCTAAATAATGATTCTAATTTTACATTAGAATAATAATGTGTGTGAATTCATGTGTGCATCAAAATATAAAATTAATAAATTGGAAATATGTATCTTCACTTACCTAGATAAGGATGAAGGATTTTTTGATGCACACTCAAGTTAGGATTCCATACAAAAATATTTTAAAAGTACCTAAAATAATTTCAAATTTATATAAGTATTAAAACTTATGATAGATATTTGAAGTCTAAAGATTGAATTTTTAAAATTTTAAAATCTAATTATTTTAATTTTGAAAATAAATCATAGGAACAAATTCACTTGGTTGTTATTTTTTCCAAATTCCACAACAATGATTATTAAATAAAATTTGTATAGATATTGAAATAAATTTAAAAATTCTCTAAGAGTCATTAACCCCTAATTTAGTTTTTGATCAGGAAGCAGATAAAATTGTTCACTTTCAATCAAGTTCACTCAAGTCATCTCCAATTTATTTAAAAAAATAAATGACCCTATATACACCCTATTTTTAGTTGAGGTAAAAATAATTTTACTAAAATCACACATCTCAAAATATGATGTTAAATACCCCATATGTTAATAAAATAATAAATCTATAGTGTCAATGTCCTAAACAAATGCTACTAAAATTTTAATATAAATGATACCAACAAATTATTTTTTAATAGATATATAAGTGTCAATATATCATAATAAATATATATCCATATCAAAAAAAATTATAAAGGGTACAATAACCTCATAAGTAAAGAAATATAAGAAAAAATAAAATATCCCTAACAAGATAAAATATGCCCCCAAGTGGGCTCGGCATCAAAATGAGGACACACACAAGTAACATGCACCCATAGATGCATGGTATAAACCATGACAATGTAAGAAAAAATAATTATAGTGATATGTATGAGAGACATCATGGATATAATCATATAATACAATAATGCATGATTAATATCATGGATATAAGCAATGAATAAATAAATGGACACACAAGTTAATAACCACACCCAAGTTAGTGATAAGATAAATTAGTGTGACCACACAAGGATGGGACACATGAAACATAATGAAAATAAGATCATCTATGGAAAAGAACATAAAAACAAGAAAACACATAGACATGCAAGAAAATATTCATGCAAAATAATAACCAAATAATAGTCAAAATTAATATATCTATTGGATATATACATGATATAAGTACTAACATGAGATGTAGTAACCAATGTAATATATTAGAAACTAATAAAGGATAGATATCATTATGTAAGATCTGTTAAATGAAAATTCACCCAAGATATGACTTGTTACTAATGAAAATACACCCCAAAAATGTTGGCTAATGGTATGAAGTCATGTATCATGTAACCTCTAAATTTTCATATCACTTATAGACAATAAAAAATAGTATTAGGTACATGGAAATGTTAGTTCTTCCCTACCTTCACCTTACATGACTTGTGCGTAAATCACCTACATAAATCACCTATACACATATGGCTCTTATTTTCCCTTATCTTATATCACATGATTTTCATGTTTTCAACCTTCTTAATATTTTATAAGTCACCTACATAAATTCCCTAGTTTATGTCTAACATGTTAAAAATAATATTTATAGTATCTCAAAATCATAAGAGGAATAATCATGCCTTATGTAAAAATCC
>JARHVA010003579.1:1392500-1395000 GCA_037957365.1 Torreya grandis
GGTGAAAATAAATATATAAATATGTGCATGGGCAGGGGTAGGAAAATAAATATATAAATATTTAGGGAATGAAATATGTGTATATATATTTTATATAAATATATAAATGATGGGGCCCATGGGTGGGGTGGGAAAATAAATATATAAATATGTGAGAAAATAAATATATATATGTATATATATATGTGTATTTATTTTCTTGAAAAATAAATATTAAAATATATATGGCCCATGGGTGGGGTGGGAAGGGGCCCATGGATGGGGGTAGGAAAATAAATATATAATTTAAATGTATATATCATGGGAAAGGATAAGAAAAATATAAATACAAATAAGTGGGGCCCATGGGTGGGGATGGGAATATATATATATATATATATATATATATATATATATATATATATATATAACTTTTCAATAAAAATAAATATATAAATATATGGGGAAATAAATATATAAATATATTTATGGACATATTCCAAAGTGTAGACTTAACCCTCTTAGCATTATTCACTCCCCCTTCCCCCCACCACCCAAATGGGTGGAGGTGTGGGAATAAATATATAAATATATATACATATATATTTATTTATCCAAATATTTATATATTATTTTTTGGGAAAATAAATATATAAATATATTATTTTTTAGGAACATAAATATATAAATATGTGGATAAATAAATAAATAAATATATGTATATATTTATTTTCCACCCCCACCCATTGGGGGGGTGAATAGTGATAATAGGTTTAAGTATACACTTTGAAATAGGTCCAAAAATGATAGGAGTGGTTTGAATCATGGAAGGGTTAAGTAGACATGTCACCACTCTGCCTATGATGTGATCATGCCCGACATAGAACTGGTTCTCTCATTGGCCTCTCTTATTACCTACATAATATTGTTCATATAAAATTCCCTACCATAAATAACCAAATTTCCATAACGTAAACAATACAAGTGATCTCAATCAAACACAACATGCACATGACATATCCATGGCATTTAATATCAATGGTAATAAACTAATACCAATCGTATAAATATATGTATAATCAAATACATGCTTAATAAAAATATCTCTAGTAGTATGGAATCAATACACATCATAATGAAATACAAAAATAACATAAGTAAATTGATATCATAATATGTAGAATAATCATCTAATTTAAGCATATAATTATTTTGGTATAATAAAATCAACATCATAACATAATATATAAAATCTCTTTCTCAAACATAAGGGATCAATAAAATCTTGTGTCTCAAGTACATAAAAGACATGTCTTAACAAGACGATGTATAAAAAAAAGGTCTAAATGTAAGCATTTTGAAAATAAGGGTCTCACACAAAATACCAAAGCCACTTAGGACTGAAAAACCAAAAAAATACATACAAAGTAAGATAATTAAAAATCTATATTGAACAAGGGATATAAATAACTAATTTATGATAAAAAAAATCATTAATGTAAGAGGAGTAACATACCTTACTAAAAAAATCATGAAAACATGAAATGGAAAACTAGGACCAGATGGTACACAAAAATGTGAATATAACACTCAAGGTCTAAAACATAACTTAGATAAATCCTATAACTATAATTCAATGACCAAGAGAACATCTAATAACAACTCAAAAATTCAAATTTTATTCTAAAGATGGAAAAACCAAAACTACCATATTACTACCATGTCTATAAGAGATGGAGAATAGGAAGTTAAGAAGATGGAAAATATGTAGAAACAAATCTACCTATCAAGGGGTAAATATGGAAGGAAGGAAAAGGGAAATTTGGTTATTTGATTTATATACTCTTGCTTTGTGTTTGGGAGGCTTACTTTGGGAATTATTAGTGGTGATTGTATTCATTATAGTTTATAAATGTTTATTTTTTGTATTTTGTGAAGGTTAAAATTGAGCCATAAGTAAATATTGCCATTTTTCATGGTTGAAATCCTTGTGCTTAAGAGGGTATTTAAGATAAGTAATAAATATTTTAAAAATATTATCATCACTCATGGTATGATCCACTTTGTGTGCTAATACTTCCATCATTTGATGAAAGTATGGGTAGATTATTTAGGGAGTTATTTAACATTAATGAAACTAATAATACTATTTTTATAGAGTTAATCATGTTTGAATTATTTAAATAGAGCATTGACTAAATCTTCCAGATATGTAATGGGATGATAATGAAGATGATTATACTATTATAACATATCTCCAGTAATTTTTTTGGATAGAATCTTAGTGGTAGCATAAGTGTTGGCTTGAACCCATTATTTGTGGATATTTCCAAGGGTTTTAATATACAAATCAAGATCTTTAGTCCCATCCATATGATAGTTAGATAATTTTTTCCAATGTCTATAGACACAATGATGGGAGATAAATTTCATTTTGGATATTTTGAAGAATATTTTTATGCATTGGTTGTTAAGGAATATTGTTTTCATTGGCATGTATAAGAGGGTGGGGGATAAAATT